>PVIR01012037.1:31666-45833 GCA_004026965.1 Petromus typicus | reverse complement strand
GCAGCGATGTGAGGTAACTTTGGGTGGCTGCCGTACTTCTCGGCTTGGTTTTCTAACTGTGCCTGGATTTCAAGATTGAATGGACAGATTTTCTCCTCTAGCTGCTTATTTTCTCAGTGAATTCAGCATTTAAATTTGAGCTACAATTTCTATTCTAAAGTTTCTAAAATTGGCATAGCTAATCCCCAAACTCATACTTCTATTTTCACAACTTTAACAATTAAATAACTGTTTCCCAGAATTGCCAAAATAAGTGCCATAAAATGAATGGCTTGACATGACAGAGCTGTGTTCCTTTTTTTTTTTTTTAATCTTTATTGGTACATTACATGTACGCATCATGATTGCACTCCATAAAGGGGATTTGTACCAGTATAAGACACAATTTAATTCTCATTTTTTCCCATAGCCATACCCACCCTGTGGCCCCCCCCATATACATAAAATTTCCTTACTTTTTTGTTATAATCTCATTATTTTCCCCCTTCACCCTATTTTACTTTGAGCATTTTCTATTTCACAATATATAACATACAATTCTAGGACTCATTTACATCTTTATTTTCTCATATCAGAGAAAAGATGCGATATGTACCTATCTGTAACCTGTTTATTTCACTTATGAGGATATCCTCCAAGTATATCCATTTAAGTATAAATGATTCAAACCCATCATTTTTTATGGCAGAGTAATACTCCATTCTGTAGAAGAACCACAGCTTTTTTATCCAGTACAGAGCTGTGTTCTTTCCAGTGTCTAGATTCTACAAGTCTGAAATTAAAAAGTCAGTAAAACCACATCCATCCTAAGGTCTCTGAGAAATGGATCTTCCTTTCCTCCGGATCGTGCAGGCAATCTTTGGTATTTTTTGACTGATGGGTGTATTGCTCCCATCTTTGTCATCTGCCTCTTTTCTGTGTTCCAGAATCTCCCTATCCTGAAATAAACACCAGGGTCTCAATGAGTTTAGAGTCCTTTCTAATCTAGCAAGGCTTTTTTTTTTTTTTTTTTTTTTTTTTTTTTTTTTTTTTTTTTTTTTTTTGAGACAGGGTCTCGCTTTGTGGTTCAGGCTGACCCTGAGCTCAGCCTCCAACTCACATCACAGCAATACTCCTGCTTCTACCTCCCGAGTGCTGGGATTACAGGCCTGAGCCACCACGCCCCGCACTGTGGTATGGGGTACTGGTTGCTGCTGGGCGTGAGTCTCCACACCTAGTATTGTATGTGTTAACTGGGGATCGAACCCAGGTCCTTGCACTGTCAAGACAGGCGCCGGAACCACTGAGCTAAATCCTTGGCCCTCTAGAAAGGCTTTTTAAAAAAAGATTAATTACATCTGAAAGATCCTGTTTCCAAATAAGATCACATTCACAGTTTCCTGGGGATAAGCCCTTAATGTATCTTTTTGAGGGATAGAACTTAACTCCCAATAGTAACCTACTCTTATGTCAAAATCAGCTGCATCAGCCTTTAAATTGGCTACATTTCTGTCAGTGTTGTCACTAATCTTGAAGTCTTCCCATTTAGGAAGCAGGGATGAATTTTTAAATTTTTCTACCATGCTTATCCTATCTATGCAGTTTCTTTCAAAGTGCTCTTTTTCTTCAATGAAGTGCTCATCAACTTCTTTTACCTTCCAGGCTTCCAGTTCTAAGCTACTGTTATTTATTCTAGTGACCTGAAATGGACTGTGAACCTCAGAATCTGTTTCAAGCTTGAAGAAATAGTAATTAAAAAAAAAAAACTTTAGCTTTATCTCAGACCCAATTCAGACTCTGAGTCAAAATCTGTACTTTAAAAAGATCACTAGGGATGCTTCTTAAAGTACAGAAAATGTTAACATGGTTCAGAACAAAATAATGCCCACTTAATATTTCCTAAATACTTAACTTGTCTGAAATTTTTGCAGTCCTTTCAAATTCTGACCCTATCCAAACTAATTAAATGAGTTAATTCTTATATATAAAATGAAATGTCATGTCAGAAACATTATACAATTAACAGTGATGTTGTCAAAGATCATTAAGTAACTTGAAAAAACATGCATACTAATTATAAATTAGAAAGTCGGGTTCAAAAGACATAGGATGCTATATATTCCCACAGCTACAGACAAGATTAGTGGAATATTGAACAATCTTAAAAATGGGCATTTATCATGGTTTTGTTTGGGAAGATTCCTTCCATGTTATGATTTCTTTCCTTTTTTTTTTAGTTTCTTGAGACAGAGTCTCACTTTATAGTTCAAGCTTGTCCTGAACTCAGCCTCAAACTCAGCAATACTCCTGCCTTTGCCTTCTGAGTGCTGAGATAACAGGTGTGAGCCACCATGACCAGCACTGTGTATGTGGTACTGTTTGCCTGGCATTGTTGTATGTGATTACTGGGGATCGAACCCAGGACCTTGCGCTTACAAGGCAGGTGCCAAACAATGAGCTAAAACCCCAGCCCTAAGGTTTATTTCTACAACAGATATATATTTATCCTGTAATTAAGAAAAGATAGCAGTTATTTTAAAAGTCCTAGTTGCTCTTCTATTTTTTAAATGATCACCCCCCTGTTAAAAATCTATTTGCTATTCTGGAAGTAGAGAGGAAATTTATATGGTCATTGGAAGGAGAGTCTCTATGCAGTGGTAGAAGCACCTCTTATTGCACGTCACCACGGGAAAAGTGGAAATGCGCCATCACCTACAACTAGAAGCAGAGGAGCAAGGGAGGGAGTCAAGCTGTGTCTTTAGAGCAGACACCAGCCTGCCTTCGCCCCTTCACCTGATTGGGCTAACACCAGGTTATGATTTTTCTATGGCTTCCCAGCAAGCGGACACTGACACAAAGGCCTAAACATGGGGGCACCAGCTATTTGAGGATACTGTAGATCGAGTGTCCAGGCAGCTCACCCTGCTGAGGCTATAACCTGGCTGTCATCTAGGTTACATTCCCATTTAGAGGCCTCACCAAAGCAGAATTCACATCTGAGCTCACACAGGCTATTGGGAGACTTCATTTTCTTGCAGCTGTATGACACAGGCCTTGGTTTCTCACTAGCTGTCAGCTGAAGGCCACTTTCAGGCTTTCGACACCAGCTTCCTACCTTGCCACTCTTTCCATCAGGAGTTCCTGCTGTGGCTCTCTGCTTCTCCCTGGAAAATAAGAGAATCTCCCACTCTGCTAAGAAGAGAATCGTAGATGGGAATGACATCCGTCACCTTCCCTCCACCCACTGGCTCATAGCAAGCTGGACTCTAGCTCCTACTGTAGGGCAGGGACACATCATCACACTGGTTTTGGGGGACCATGGAGCCAACTTGGAATCCCACAGGTTGCACAAGTCAAAACACACTGAGGAGTGTCCAAGAAACAGAAAATAGCAGGAAAGATGCACATTCTCCCAAGCCTGATTCCCCTCCCTCCGCAGGCCTTTGCAGATGGTGTTCCTGTTGCAAAGCCACACAGAAGAAGGCTCTGCAGCAGTCTAGAAAGCAGGTATGTCCACACAGCCACATGTGCAAAGCAATCACAATCACACAGGAGAAAGGACCCATCGCCTGTATCACCTCTTTCCACCGTCGGATACAAAACTCTGGAGTACACCCTGGGCATTTCCGCTGCTTCAGAGCTCCACTGTTGACCCTGGTAGATACCCACACTACTGAGCACTGGGAAAGCTGTTTGTTTTCTGGTCACACACAGGCTCTGCTCTGTTTCCATGATCAGATGAAGCCCCATGTGATAGTTTCAGTGCATATAACTTCTCTCCACCCTGAGTTGGACACTTGCATACCGACTTATTAATCATTGCTACCATATAGGTTAGTTAGTTATTGATCCCTCTTTAATATATTTGAACATTTTTATTCAATGAATCTATTCCTTTTTCAAATTTCTCTTACATAACATAAAACAAAGCATTGGGAACACTGGCTGTGTATAACTTCCTTTCATTAAACTCAGCAAATAAAATGGCTATTTCATTTCTCCTGTGATACTTAGATTCAGAAAACTATCATTTCAGATGTGAATATGAGGGCTGAGGATTTAGCTCAAGTGGTACCATGCCTACTTTGGCAACACAAGGGCCCAAGTTCAATCCCCAGGATCGAAAATAAATAAATAAATATAATACTATCAGATGTGAATATGTTAAGGAGCCTAACATTCTCATGCTTCTGATCTTCATTTATGTACTACTTCACTTTTTGCCATGTTTCTGTATTACTTTTACTTAAATAATATTTTCCTTTTTCATGGGTTCTTTGACTTGATTTTAACCTAACAGAATCCAGAAAACTGCTCTTTTTCAGTAGTTCTTCATATCATAGTAACACATCTTACATTTTTCAATTACATGTAAAAATACACAATAGTGAAATGAAATATTGCTTGCAGATTGCCTACAATTATGTCCCACACCCAAGACTGCTCACACAACTTCTAAGAATGACTTACCAGATGTAAAACATTTCTAGTCTTGGGATCTGACTCTACACATTTCAGATCTTGACTCTCTGAACTTTAAAATTATGAAATAAAGACAGTAAAAGTAACAACTAATGTGTATGATCCAGATCCAGTACTCTGTGTTATAGGCAAAGTGCTAAGTGCTCTTTCTATATTCTTTTATTACATCATCAAAACAACCATCCATTAACCTCCTTTTCTTAAGATAAGGAGAGAAAGACACAGAGAAGCTAGGTAATTTGCTCAAGGTCACACACCTGGTCAGCATAGATGGAATTTGAACCCAGACAGTCTGACTCCAGAGTCTGTTCCTTAATTACCTCATACAGTCCTTCCCTGATTTAATTTACTATTAGAAAGATGGAATACAAAACAAAATGCAACACACACACACATCTCATCTAGTGCCAGACCTAATTTATAGAAATAATTCAATAAAATTCAATGATCTTTCTAGAAGATATATTGGTATATTTTATTTCATCCTTTTAGAAAGATCCCGAAATGTTGTTATATCAGTCTCTTAAACCTCAGTCCAGTCTATCTGAGGTCTTCTCCTGGAAGCCACTAGCAAAACTTCAGACAAGTTCCCGGTGGCATTTAGGGAGCAGAAATACATCTGATTTGAAGAATTTTACATTGATCCCTGACAAGAAAAGGGGCTTAAGATGACCTTCCTGAAAGTTTGCAGGTCGTGAAGACCAATTAGTTGCTGTGGTGTCAATAAGCACAAATTGCTGTAGGTTGTTGGTGAATAGGGAAATTTCCACTGGGTCAGTGCCCAGGGCAACGAGGTACTAAAGGCGCTGTGGGGAGGCCGAAGGCAGCCGTCTGCCTTAAACACCACAGCTGTGCTGGGCTTCAGCAGTCCACCCATCAACCCCATGTGTCCTGCTGCTTCCTCAGCTCCTGCATGGAAATCAGGGGCTGAGCTGGGCTTGCTTTCTGCTGTGTGATCTGGGTTCCACATCCTTTTGGGAACTGTTCTCCTCAGATATGGTAGAACAAATGAGATTAGACAGAATTTCTCATTGTGAAACTTGATCATTGGGAAAGCATCAAGAACTGACTACTTGATAATCCTCCCTCCCCACGTGTCTCCATTTTTAAAGGACTTCATTCTGGACTTAACAGAAAAGTAAATAGATAAATAATGTCTGAATTGAAACATGGAACCAAATATTCAACCTTTTTTAAAAAATTCAGAATTCAACCTAGACGTGTCGTTGAGTTACAGTGGAAGTTTAAAAAACATTTCTCCAAATTAATGATGCATATACTGTCACAATAAACAGAGTTAACTGAGATAATTAAAAGGAATTTTATTCAGCTAATAACACGAAGTGTCACAGTTGAGAATGATTACCATGAACTTCTGCAGGTAGTGCGGAGCAGAGCCGAACACCTTGTCTTCATAAAAACATAGCTATATTCACCAATTGTGACATGTTTTATTCATACAGTGTTTGTGTCTGGATATGTCCAAGCTATTTGCTAGGTGAGCAGTCACACTTGATAGATCCAAGAGGGAATTTCTTGGTACAATGAACAAAAAAAAGCTATTTTGCTCTTGTGCTCCAACCTCAGACCAAGAGTGTGTGTGGGGGAACTATCATAAAAATAAAAATACGGTCACCTTTCTGCCTTTAAAACCACCACAGTGTCTGGGGAAAGATTCTCAAAGTATACATTTAAAGGATTGGTTACACTACATGAGAAACTTGCTGTTCTCCTTGTAAGAGTCAGTCTGGTTTAGACAGTCATCTCGGAGCAGCCTGGAACACGTGGGAAGAGGGAGGCTGCAGAGCCACGGAACTGTCACGCAGTGACCGAGGAACTGACTTTCGAATGAAACTTTCCTCTTCGTTTTGTCTCTGGAGGATCTGATAAAGCTACATGTCTATGTCAAGGGCTATAATCCAAACTACCAATGACAAAAATAAACCCCTTATACCTAATAATCTTTTGCTCTCTCTGCCTTCTCTATGATAGGAAGACAAACATATACTCCTTATATTTGGAAGGAGGGAAAAAGCAACATAACCCTCAACAATAAAGCCTTTTGCTATGTAGCTGTAAAATTTCAGTGATTGAAAATAAAAGAGGGTGATAACCAAGGAAAAGGCCTGTAGCCAACTGAGACGATGCCCTGGAGGGTTGCGCCATCCACATTTCAAGGGTAATGTAAGGTCACCATCAGCAATAAAAGAGGGTGGAATTTTTTTGTCATTCATTTTAGTTCCAGTGACCCTTGGAGAGGGCTACTTACTGAAGTGTGTTTATTTGTGGAGGTAACTCCACAGGGAATATTTGAGATTATGCGACAGGAGTGGAGCTTGCACAGGAAAAAGGCCATTTAAAGAAACACTGAGAGAGGATCCAAGTTCTGCTGCCTGCCTGGTGCAACTGAGAAGCCAAATGTGTTCTTGAAAAGGAAAAGGTTCTTCGTGTGGGTCATGCGTCCCATATCAATGACATCATTGTAAATTCATGGTTTTTCACATCCCAGATGGAGCGCAAGTACTCAAAAGCAAAACAGGAAATGAAAAACTAAGATTACCAAACACCGGGCAAGAAAGCGGCTCTGCTGACACTTTGGGAACTTTGCCACAGAGAAGCCAAGTGGAGCATGCACACGAGGGGTGCAGTCTGTGGTCTTTCCAAGGGCGGTAGAAGCCAATGTTCACTGTTCAGTGGACCTGAGGGCCCAGCTTTTCAGAAACCAGAATTGAATGGTAATGAGAAAGCAACCTGAGACAATGTGAAAGTGGAATTAGTAGCTTTACAAAACTGAGCATTTGAAGGAAATTGACCTTAAGGAATGAAAGAGCAACTGGAGAAGTACTATTTCCTAGAAAGCTCTTCCATTCTCAGTGACTTGAAAAGAGAACTCAAGCTCACCCCACCCTCCGTCCTGTGCTTGATGTGCGGTGAAGAGAAGGGGGTATGATTTGCACCTTATTTCTCTTTTGCCCACTGTTACAGGCAATTTCCATCAGGCAGCTTGTGAGGGGTCATCAATAGCACAGCTGCCTTCTACAGTAGGTGACTTTGTAGGCCCCACACTTGTTGACACGCCCTGGATCCAAATGCTTCAGAGAGAGGGTTCTACAAAGGATGACGGTGGCCGTGAAGACGCCAGACTCTGGTGCAGTTGGCAGTTGGGTGTGCAGTGCAAGGTTTGGGGGTGATGGAAAGATCAGTATATACCGTCTGCTGCTGTCTGCTGTAAACTTCCTAACTTTGTTGTGTGAAATCATGCCTGCAGGAGAATCACTCTCAGATATGGGAAAAAATTAAAGCTCAAGATTACTAACCCTTAATACATCTTCCCAAATGGGTATTATCTTCCTAAACAGGCACCACTGTTTTTTTTTCATTCTTATTTTTCAGTTTTTAGTTTTGCTTGTTGTGCTGGGGATTGAACCCAGGACCTTTGCATTGGGCTATACTTTCACCCCTTTTTAATTTCTATTTTGAGACAAACTCTTGGGCCCCAGCATGTGATCCTCCTGCCTCAGTTTCCCAGTATGCCTATCTAGAGTTTTCAGACTTTTCTGAAATCCTCAGGGCACTGTGTCTAACACTAAGATGATGCTGAGGTTTGAAGGTGTCCTTCGTATTTCATGTGTTGGAAACAATCTTGGACACAGCAGTGCTGTTCAGATGCACCTGGGTCAGGAGAGTTTTGTCCTCATGAGTAGCTGATGACCGTGTCTCAGGCATGGGTTCTTCAGCTGCTTTGCATAAAGCAAGTGCACAGCCATTCAAAAGGTTGAGGCAGGAGGGTCATAAATTTGAGGCCAAATCGGGCCACACAGCCATGTTCCATCTGCTACCTGTGAAGTGGAGGGTAAGCACACCCAGCCCTCTCGCCAGCCCTGCCTCCACCTTCCTTGTATTGGAGCAGAGAAGCATGAGCGCACTTGAGCTTTTGGGGTTTTGCTCCCATCATGGGACGGTGCTAGGGGAGGCCATACCTCACCTGGATCCTCCTGTTCTCAGCAGCCTGAAAACACTAATGTAGATGGGTAGCAAAACAGGCTTCTTAAGGGCTAGGGATTTAACTCAGTGGGTTCTGGCCCCTGCCTTGCAAGCTCAAATTTCATCCTTGTACGACATTCCTCAATGCTGGGTGTGGAGACTCACACCCACCATTACCACACACCACAGGACTAGGCGTGGTGGATCACACCCTGTAATCCCAGCACTCTGGGGGCAGAGGGAAGAGAATTGCTGTAAATTCAAGGCTAGCCTGGGTTACATAGTGAGCTCAGGGCTAGACTGAACTACAGAGCAAGACCCTGTCTAAAAAAACAAAAGCTTTTTGGAGGGATGAATGGAAAAGCAAAAATGAGGGCCTCTAAGCTCATAAGAACAGTCTGCACCTTGTGTGCTTGTCCTCCCACCTTTTACAATTCCTCCTGGAGAGCTACCGTGGTGACTCCATCCGAGGCTTCCCACAGACCTGACTTGATTGAGTATGGAAAGGGAGTCCAGAGGAGAAACTATAGGTGGAACCGAGGAACAGAGGCGGGGTGGTGGATGTTATTAGGATAATCCCTACCTGACTAATGAATGCATCTCCATTTTACATGAGAAACCTCTCGAGACCCCTGTAGCACTTCATTTCCATTTCGCTGGTCCCATTCGATGCCCGGCAGTGTTATTTCAGAGGCCCCCTTCCCTCCTACTGATCACGGGGCCTGGATGTTGCCTAGTTTAGAAAAAACGCCTTTGCTTACTTATCTCCTTCACAGATACAGATTAGGGAGTGCTAAAGAAGTTTCAAGGAGTTGGTGTGATGCCAATGACAATCAGCATATTGAACGAGGTGGAAGTGTTCAGGGAGGAATGAGCCAGAGGCAATGATGGGTCTGGTTTTATTTAGCACATTTAATAATGATCTGGAAGAAGGGAAAACACATTAAAATCACAGATTATACTAAATTGGCAGGTGGTGTAAACACAAATGAGGGCAAACAAAGAGATATAAAGAGTCTAGAACAGAAATGAGATTCCATCAGGAAAGAAATGCACTCCCACATCTGTGCACAGTATCTTAAATCAGCAATGGAAATTGTCTTAAAAGTCATTGAGCTCAGAACATGTTCCGAGGCTTTGCTCATGTTTCTAAGGGCTAAATCCACCCTACTCTTCACTATTTTTATTTGGATCACGCTGTTGATCCCCCATCGCCTAAAGACACAAATCTGATTATGTCACTTCTGTTGCTTAAAATCTTTGCAAGGTTTTAGCTTCCTTCCAGGACCCAGTCCAAGCTCCACAGACCTGGTGGAGAATATCCCCGGCTCTTTCTGTCCATCGTCTCAGCTTCTAATGTGTCTGCCTCACACTCCTCATTGCTTCCAGGCAGAATATTTGTAGCTCCCTGATTACAGTCCACCTTATTACTAACTGCACCATCTGCTCAGCACGCCGTTCCTTTCTCTTTTCTGTGTTATCTTTGCATGACCTTCAAGTCTCAGCTCTGTCTTTACCTCCTTCATTGCCTGATGCACTCAGAAACTGCCCAGGTTCTGACTTTATACTGGTGCCTTTTGGGGGGAACCCATATCCCACCAATCAGCCACTTTTTAATCTAACAAGTTGACAATGATGTCTAGGTTAATTGAGCAGTTCAGTATGTCTCAGACTCTGCAATACATACTAGGTTTATAATCAGCAGAGTAATGTGAGGAGGTAACTATAGTCACCTCTGCTCTTCTGAGAAGGGAATTCATGTTGAGTTAAGCAGCTCACTCAAGAGTGGAACAGCCTATGCATAGTAGAGCTGGGGTTCAAGCTGCTTTCAAAGTCCATATTTGTAAAATGATATCCTCATAGTAATTTGTTTCCTTTTCTCTCTCCTGTACTTGAATGAACTTCTTTAGGACAGAGGTCATGCCACAACCCTCTGGCAATCACAGCACCTTGTACAGGACACACAATTTAATAATAGTTTTTACAAATATAATTAATGTTTAATAAGTCTTAATTATGTGTTTTTATTAATGACCACTCCCACAGGTGTATGGCTATCTCATTTTAGTTTTGAATTGCATTTCTCTAATTCTCCTCATAAATATTCTGAAAATATTTTTTTGTAAGTCTGGCCAATTTGTCATTTGTGTTAGGAAAAGCAATTCCTCCAAAGACCATTTTTAATGGGGAGTATTTGTGTGTGTGTGCACGTACAAATGTATCTGTTAGTCTTGAGTTGTCCTCACTCTTTTTGATGGATTGTTTGCACTGTCATCTGACAGAAAATGAGCAGTAAGACTCAGACCCTGGATGGTCCTCATAAGACGTAATGTGTTATGATTTGGATACTGTTTGAATCTTACCCTAAAAGTCCCTGTTTGGGGAGCTTGTTCCCCAGGTGACATTTTTAAGAAGTGAGGCCTAGGTAGGGATCATGGCTGGTCTCTTCACCCTCACTGACTGGCTTCCTGTCTTGTTTGAAACCATGTCTTTTGCATGAACTCCCATGATGCCATAATATCATCTATCATTAGGTCCCACCAGCAGCCAAGCTCATAGGCTTCCCTAATGGAGACTTCCTGCCTCCAAAACAGTAATGAAATAAACCTCTTTTCTTTACAAGTTATGCAGTTCTAGGTTTTTATCACAGTAATAGAAAGCAGAGTAACTTAATGGAAGGCATATTGGTCTACTGGAAAGTTTCTAGACTGGAAACTTCTCTATCTAGTTGCTCCATACTGTCAAACCCTGGACTGCTCTGCATTTCCATCTTTTCATCTGTGTAGTTTTTGTTTGTTTGTTTGTTTTTTAGGTTTTGTGAGACAGGGTCTCGCTTTGTGGTTCAGGCTGGCCCTGAGCTCAGCCTCCAACTCACATCACAGCAATCCTCCTGCCTCTGCCTCCCGAGTGCTGGGATTACAGGCGTGAGCCACCACGCCCCGCACTGTGGTATGTGGTACTGGTTGCTGCTGGTGTGAGTCTCCACACCCAGTATTGCACGTGGTTGCCAGGGAATCGAACCTGGGTTCTTGCGCTTGCAAGACAGGTGCCAGAACCACCGAGCTAATTCCCCGGCCCAATGTGTAGTTTTTTAGGTCTTAGACTACAGGCCAATTGAATCACTATCACTAAGGGAATATTTGAGAAACACTGATTTCTGGATTCTATTCACAATGATTCTGAGTCATAGACTTAGAAAAGGCCTGATAAGTAGTAAGTAGTGTAAAACGCACTAGTGATTTGCTATAGTGATTTTTTTTTCTTTTTTGTGCCACTGGACTAAATGAATTTTTTATAAGTGTTAATTTGATTTATTATCCAAGCTCATTCCTTGGAGGGTCAAAGAATATATTTTTGTTGAAATTGAGAATTTTTCCTTACCTAAGCCTATAAAGTAAGGAATTTGCATGTAATAGTCATGGTGAGTAGTTTTCATATTTATTATGTCCAGAATGAGGCCCATATTATTAGGATTTTTTAAAGCAGTAAAAGTAACACCCAATATTATGTACATTTTTATCCAGTTTTTTAAGTTTTCACATACATTACTTTATTCAAAGTTTGTATCACAGATTACTCCCTTTTTAATAAGTGAAAGGAAATTTCCACAGCTGTCTGAAGTCATGGTGTGATTCCGGAGCATAGGTGGAGCTTGATCTTGTAGCTGCCATGTCTACAGGGAACAGAGAATTCCACTCCTCACTGACCACCACAAAGCCCAGGACCGTTATAGTAATAGTGTGAATTACATTTGATTTTCACAATGATTTTGGAATCTTAAAAAAATGTAGGTTTTAAAGGTATGGGCACTGTAATGCTTCTGAATGCTTTACTATGCTTCTAGCAATTTCAAGAAATCCTGAACAGAAATTGTTAGGCTTGGTAGAAGAAACGGGCTTGAACTATTAGTAGCCTTGTAAGTAGATGCTGATCTATATGTTGAGGATCTCATTCTGTCATATTGGTCTCCCTCCCAAACCTTCCCATAAAAATTGTGTTTTTCACCTTGTAGTACATGACACCACAAATTACCTAGCTGGAGAAGCCTAAAACTAACTGATTTCTTTACCTTCATTCTGTCTCCCAATTCTTTTTCATTACTAAGTCTTATTAGTTCTAAGTCGAAACACAAACCCAACTTTTCTCCATTTTTTCTATAGCCTATTAAATGAGACCACTGTAAGTTTTTATATGAATAGCTGTAGCCTTCTAAATGGTTTCACAGGTTCCTGTCTTAACCCCAACAATCCATTTTCCTCACTCAGTGGAGGCTTGTTTTAAGATATAAATCCTACGTCACTCTCTTGCTTTAAACATGCGTTTCACTTAGAATATTATCCATCCTCCTCCAGTGCTCAGTTCTTCATGTTTTCTCCAAAGCCGTCTCCTCTCTTCATGCTGTCTCAGTGTGGGAGTCCCTCAGGATGTGTGTCCATCCCTCAAGCTCTGTTTTGCACTGGAATCTTTGGGCTTCCCTTTACCTCTTCCTGGAATGCACTTGTCCAAACTGTTCTACACCCTAAGTGGTCTCATCAGTCAGATGTCAGCCTAACTAAGTGGAGATAGGATAAGTCCTCCTGCTGGAGACCTTCTCAAATAAACTCCAAATCATTATGCTATTTGTTTTCTTTATAGACTTCAGAAAGACTACACTCATTTGCATAAAATGTGTCAGAGCAGATCTTGTGATCTGAGGATGGGTCAGTTGAAATTACTCTCCAGGTGTGGCCAGCATTCTAATGAGGAATTTGTTTCCCTAGAGGAGGTAGGAGGCTGTGATCTGATGCTGAAAGGCCATAGTACAGAAGAGGTTACTTCAAGCAAGCGTTTCCTCTACCTTTATTTCAGATAAAGATGTTTTACTAATTAGCATAGCGAATGTCAAAAGTGGTTTTCACTGATGAAATTAGCACCTTGTTAATTAGCATGATGAATGCTAGAAATGGGCTGTCATTGGAAAATTAAAGGTGGATATGTCAACGATACAGTATTTGGTTGTATTCTCTGACCTACCATGTACATGGCACAGAAAACTAGAACACTCTTTATTCCTAGAACTTCATCATGAAGCTGATCTCCAAATCTCCACTCCAGTTTTTGCCTCAGAAGGCTTTTTCCTGCCTGGTGTGGCCATGAGAGGAGCAGTACTCTGCCTCTGATATGCTGCCCTTTTGCTGTAAGTGAAGACTGTGGTGGGAACACCTAAAATAATAGAGCTGCAGTACATACTTAAGGCATAAAGCAGATTTTATTAACTGTCTTGTGCCCATAATCAAATGCATTTCATTGCAATAAGTCCTGATGAGAGAGCCTATTGTGAGTCTTGCTTTAATTTGTACCCTAACAGCAAGGTCGTAGGAAAGTATTGTCTATGTCAAAGCTCATGATGAAAACTGAAAACTGTTACTTAGCAAGAACAGCCTGAAAGCTCAGTATGCGTGTGAGCAAAGTCAGCTTAGGTTTAGTTTGTAAGAAATCTCAAAAATTCTCTTGTATACTCTGTATATTCATTCTTGCACTTTAGTACTGCCGATCACATCCTTTCCATGGAAAACACATTGGGAACAAAGATGTTAGGTGACCTCTTGGCCAGAGTTTGTGACTGATTCAGATTCTAGTCTTCGACTTTCAAGAGGAGTGTGTGTGTGTGTGTGTGTGTGTGTGTGTGTGTGTGTGTGTGTGTGTGTGTGTGTGTGTGTGTGTGTGTGTGTGTGTGTGTGTG
>PVIR01012037.1:0-31566 GCA_004026965.1 Petromus typicus | reverse complement strand
CCACTAAATAGCCCAGGCTGGGCTCCAACTTGTGATCCTCCTGCCTCAACCTTGGGCAGCTATGGTAATTTTCTGAAGGGAACAGAGGACTGGAAAGAAGTGGAGGTAAAAGAGAGCAAAGAAAATGAAATTCAGGATGTTGGGAAAAAGAATGAGAGCAGGTTTAGAGTCACAAGAGGAGTAGCAGTCAGTCCTAAACAGGAAATGGAGAGAAGTCTCAGAGTTGTGCTTTCCAGTGTGTGGTCTTGGGAGTGCCAGCCTTGCATGGTGCTATGGAGAACAAGGTGTGCAGTGGTCAAATGAGAAGGGTTACCATTCGTTCACTTTTCCCTCTACACATCCAGAGTATACACATGCACATCGCACATGAGCCTAATTAACTTTGTTTTATCCACTGTTTCGCAAACTTATTTGAGCAGGAGATGCTTCTTCCTTGTGACATTTACTAACAAACGCTATAAAAGGTTTCAGGGAAGCATAGCAGATGTGGATAGGAAGTTGGCAAAGAAGATACTGTGCTTTCATTCTCCTCTGAAGCAGGTTCTGGGGCCAGAGTCTAACCTTCCCTTCCCACGTGGTGTGCCTCGGGGATGCAGGACATCTGCACCAAAAGCTGCTCACATCCGGGTCTTTGTCTAACTGAAGACCCACCCTTCACCCAGAGCCAGGAGGATAAATCTTCCTGAAGTGAGAAACCCAGTAGATAACTAAGAGCAACCAAGCACTGAAAATCAGATCTGAACGTGCTACTCAGTGGAGCAGACAAAATGAACCCAAGAGAGTTGTCAGTGCAGAGAACCCCACTTACGACAGCCTTTTAAAGATCCGCCTAATGCTCACACACGCACACTGCTTCCTTCCTGCTGTCCTTGGAGAAATATTATAAAGGTGTTTCACTTTAGCGAGGTTCATGAGTTTATGGCCTTGAGAATGCCCTTGAGGATAAACTCTGGGGACTTCGAGGAAGAAAAATAAAAGCTGCTTTGAATAGATTTCATCTCTCCTTTCCATAATATTGTAATTATAACATCAGAATTTGTCAAATTTTCTAAACTCAATAGGCACCAAAGGAAGATGATTATTTTATTTTTTTATTATCTTTAGTTAACTACCTGCTAAATCATTTCAGCAAGTTAGGCAACCAGATTCTGGGAGAGATTTGTAAAATATAAGTGCTCCAAAATGCATATAATTATACTGGTAAATGTGTGAGTAACACATGGATTATATGCAAAAGTAGAAAGAATAATAACAAAGAGAATGTGATCTCTTCTACCCCTGGAATTTCAGATGTGCTATTTTTTTAGCTTGGGTCTCTTTGGTCTCATGTTGGCCTCGATAAACATTTTCATCCCACCATCGTTCATTCAGATGACATAAACTTTGGTAAACCTGTCTGAGGCAGCAGACTGGTGTAAGCTGGAGCACGTGTGCAGGTATTTTCTTTGCAACTCCCCTTACCAGCTCGGCTGCATACTGAATGTCCAGTTTATCTCTAGATTACAAGGTTCATGATGGCCTGGCCCATGGATGTCTCATTCACACATGAGTCCTCAGAGCCAAGTACATAGCTATATGGAAACAGAAGCTTAATAAGATGGTTGCTTGATATAGTTTTGGTTTTACCCAGAGTATGACCTACATTTTGATATTTAATGTTGTGCTTGAGGAAACTTACATCAGCATAATTTTAAATTCCATGTTCACACATGTACTAATAGTCATAGTCACCCAGAGAAAAGATATAATCCTACACTTGGCCCCAGGGTAATTTAACCAGAATTCAAAGAATAACTTAGCTTAAAAATTATGGAAACTATAATGTAAAGAGTTAAGAAATAAAGTTTTGAAATAATCCTGAGTTCTGCAAGTTCAGGGCTGTGATTCATTTTAGGAAAACATTGGTTTTGGTTATAAAGTCAAAGTTAGATGATCAAAAGACATTTCATTGTTTAAAGTGCTTGATTTGTCATTATGTGCAATAGTTTGTTTTGTGGTTACTGGTCACATGATTGCAGAGTTCAAATACTTATGTGAAAGCCACAGATGAATAAGCAAATAAATGAAAGACTAAAGTTATAAACACACACATATGTAAAGTTGCTTCTTGAGATGTTTATTTGCATATGTTTGCATTGCTGTGTAATATGAAGAATTTCTAGTATATATGTGAGGATATATTTGTGAGATATGGGGATGAAAAGAAAAAAGACAAAGGAGGAAAAAAGCAGAAATGGAAACAGAAAGAAAAGAAGTCACGTTTATAGTCAAATTCTTGGTTACCTGGGATAAATAAATCAACAAAAATAAACATATTCAACTGAGGGCTGGGATTTAGCTTAGTGGTTACAGTGCCTGCCTTCCAAGTGCAAGGGCCCTGGTTCAGTCTCCAATAACCACATATAACAATGCCTGTCATGGTGACTCATGCCCACCAGCAATCAGTATCACATACCACAATACTGGGCATAGTGGTACATGCCTCTAATTCCACCACTAGGGAGGCAGTGGTAGGAGGATGGCTGAGGTCAAGGCTAAGTTCAGGACCAGCCTGAACTACAAAGTGAGACCCTGTCTCAAAAGTGTAAGTAAAAATCAGCTCTTGAGATCCAGCATCCAACTTGTATCGCATCATTATAACTTTTGTTATAATTCTCCTCCATAATATTCTCCTCCGAATAAGTACTAAATCAATTTGCTGATGATCAAAATTTTGTTGTATAATGCAGAAAGATCAAAAGAAATGAGAGGGATCAGAATTTTTAGTGTAGTTAGTTGCGACATGGCAAATAAATTAGAAGAGATCATGGGACCAGGGGAAAGTACAAACTTTTCAGTAAAGTCTCAGAATTTTCAATCTGAGTTTGGTACTATCTTCACTTTCTTCTACAAAAAGCCACATGAGCATTTGGAGAGGTACAAAGAAGGAACAGAATGATAGAGTATCTCATGATAACCTATATATCTTGATGTTTAAATTGAGTAGGGGGAATTAAGACAGGATAGCGCAGTACTTTTTTTTTAAAAAAATGAGAAATAGTGTTTCCAGTTGTAAAAGTCATTGAGAATTGGCCATGAATAAAGGGACTGAGTGAAGAAAAACTTCTCGTGGAAGTTTGACTATGTCAGTTGTCAGACCTACTTTCTTTCATTTAATTCCCTCTTACAGCTCAGAGTTGATTTTATTCAAATATGTAGAAGGTCTTAAATGGAAAACATTTTGGTAATTTGCATGGCTATTTTCAAGAGTGTAAAATCTAATTGTCACAGACAATTGAACCAGACTGTCAGCAATGGAAATAAGCAACCAAACTGACTGATGTAAATCCTTCCTTGAGAAGTTCGTTTTCTTCCAAGGCAGTCTCCACCAGTGCAGCATCTGTGCTCACAAAGCGCATGCGCACACTAGTCACTGCCGGTATCCCTAGAGAAATGACAACGAGTCCTCTCTGGGCCACGGCCTTCCTCTGGCTCACTTTCTCTGCCCTGTATCTCTCACAGGGGAAGGAGTAAACCTTTTCATCTCAACTTGATTTATTACTTGGGGCTTAGTTTTAACCCCTTTCCTTTAAGGGTCTTTGGGGTGACCTCTAGATTCCTTGCTCTCCTGGTATCCTGAGGATCCACTGGGTACTATAATTATTAGAATCGTGGGCTATCACTGGCTGGTTCTGGGGCCATCTGCTCTCCTCAGTGGAATAATACAGTTTGTCACTGAGCACAAATAAATCACAGACAGGAGCGTTTTCTCTCTTCCTGACTTGATGAACACCACGCACATTTAGAATTCAGCCTCGTAATTAAGCAGGGCCTCACCTACACAGGCAGGGCTGATAGGAAAGGGTTGCAGCCCCGGGGGAAGGACATTTAGTGTTGACCTTGGAAAGCAGGTGTTACAGAATATAAGGGAATTGCTCCTGCTTTACTGACCTCACTGTGACCCTCAATCATATCCTCAAGTTAGGTAGTTAGTAGAATACTGAGCAGTAAATTTGGAGTTCAAAGACTAGAACCTCAATTTCATCTGTACAGTTTTCTATTGTGAAGTCTAAATGAGAGCATGTAGAATATTTTTGTCTAAGGAAGAACACAGTGATGATAATGAAGAAACATTTTAAGACTTCCTCAAAGTCTATGGGTGCGCGTGCCTGCATGTTGACGTGCTTGCTCTCTGTTCAGTGGTCTGTAACAGGAATCCATTTTCTGTATTTCTCCTCTACTTGTTCCAGTCAAGAATTTAGAGCTCTCTGATGCCCACCTTGCCTGACGCCACTGAATCCTAGTGTGCTCTGTTCTCTGTGAGAAGCTGATGTGCTCTACAATCTGAGTAGTGAAAGACGTTTGACTTGGTACCCAGGGGTCCTCAAGAAATACGCTTCAAGAAGAAGACCACCTGTCTAGATTTTCCCAGGCTCCCCTGATCTGAGCACAGAAAATCTAACAATCTAGGAAATTCCCGAATCCCAGGTCCCAAACACCACAGCTGTTTGTGTTAGATTATAGTATCTCCAGAAGGCGACACTAGCTTGAGTTGACATCACTGTCTGCCCCTCTACTAGTTCTTCCCATTATACCCATGTATATGCTTCTGTCTTGAGTACGGCTATGGAGTATCCATCCTTCCCTTTCTCCTGCCCTGAATGTAGCTTACCCAAATCTAGTCTAAGAAACTGACTTCTATATGAGATTGAGCAGTGAAAGGAGGTTCCTTAATTTGACAAAGTTGAAGAGCCATAGCCTTAATCAAGTTAACAACTTTGTTTAGACTTTGAAAACTACTGGAGACTGAATATAGGGAAAGAGAAGGCATAGCATTCACTTTTGATAGAATAATTTGTGCTTCCTTTGTCTTACTGGGGGTGAAAAAAACCCATACTATGAGACCTGTGTTGATCAGGGAAAAATATTTTCCCTAGATGCCCTTTATTTCTGAACTTTTTGCAAATCTCTGTGGCAGCACAAGTTACAAGATGCTATTCCACATGTGGGCAGTACTCGATTGATATTGGGAATTGAGTGTATCAGACTCAAAAATACAGGAAAAACTATAATGCTTGCAGTTTTAAACTCTGTCTTAAGAACTTGGTGGTGTCTGGTGGGTCAGCCTCTGTCTTGGCATATAGACCTAGTTTAATTGTAGGTTAATTTGGCTGTGAAAGTGATTTAATATACAAGGATTCACATGCACATACTCACACACATTTCCAAAAGAACTGAACCTTGAATATGAACCTACAAGTGAAGTAAAATAAAGCAATGAGGTTAAAAGACAAATGGCCACTGAAAGTAGTATGAATTTGTCAGATTTCAGCTGAAATTCAGATTAGGTTTGGAGCTAAATGGAAAGATACTTTAGTAAAAGTTCAAAAAAATGTGAATAACTGTTAAAAATATGAGAGGCCTGGGGATGTAGGATAGTGTGGAGCTGTTGTTTAGTGTACAGGATATAGGAGGCCCTGGGCTTGGTCAGCAGAACTGCAAAACAGTAAGGAAAAATATGAATGAGTGAGAGAGAGAGAGGAGAGAGAGAGAGAGAGAGAGGAGAGGAGAGAAGTCTAGTTTTAAATCTTTAGTTTTCCTCTTCTTTCCAATCATTCATAGACCTTCCACCATTGTATGGCAGTGTACTAACCACTGCTTTCCTCCGTTCACTATAAATAATCACTGGACTCTCACTTTGTTGATTTTTGTTCGTGTGTATGAATTCTCCCTCATTTCTTAGACTGATTATTTCAGTTATTTTAATTTTTAAAAAATTAATAAAAAGTGTCCTTTAGGGATATTTCCTTAAAACACAGAAAGAGTACAGGTTCATTTTGTTTGGCTTCAAGACTGCAGTGAACATTCAAGATGGCTCCTGCCTCGTGCATGGTTCCTTATGCCTTCTTTCCCTCAAGTGACATCTATGGAACTGCCCCTTCTTCTTCTTCCTCTCATGCTCTCACTCTTTTTCTCCACGTATTAGGGTTTCTGCTCTGATATTCACTATACTGTGATAAGACTCTTTCCTTCCCAATTGGAAGCACAAGTAGGGAAAAGAGGAATTATTTCTAAAATATGGGAAGTTAACAACTATCCCATTTCTAGAGTGATGAGAAAGCATCAGAGGGAATCTACATAGCACACTATTAACTGGGAAGAAATTGGCCACATTCCCAAGTGAATCTAGAATATATTGAGGGCTTTCCGGGTGTTGCAGTCTGTTAGTTTGAAATGTTTCTTTTTCTTCTATTTTTTTTTCCTCCTACCAAATCTAAGTAGTAGTTTCAGGCAGAAATAAAATGGCTTTAGTCAGATTATCTTTTCACAAAGACATGGGAGAAAAAGGTTGTATGTGAATGTGCTAATATGACTTTAAGTGCTTTCAAATCCTTCTGTTTAATTCTCTCTGTGGTGTATAATTCCCAGGGGCTAGCACCAAATTGATAAGCTCAGTACCAGCGTGAACTGTCTCATCCAATCCTCACAAGCCTCTGACTGAAGCGTCAAAATACAATTGTGCACTGGTGGTATTGCGTCCTGTAGGAGAAACACTGCAGCACACCACTGACATCACACGCAAATTAAAAGACTCACCAAAGTTAATATTCTCACATTATAACAACATCTCCTATAAATTATTAAAGCCCACACAATTTATTACCCATGTTAGCAAAAAAAAAAAAAAAAAAAAAAGCGAGTTGAATCATGAGCCATGCTACTTAATGATTTATTTTTTTGCTCTTCAATGCGTTGAGGTTTATAAATCATCCTGCCCAACTCTGCAGTGCACCAAGGAAAAGCAGTCGCTAGTCATTCCTTTCTCTCACCAGCCCTCACCTCTGCACAGCCTGGAAGCTTGCTCATTATTTCAGCGTCTATCAGCAGCCCCTCTGTTTCAGACTGGTTGTTCCTTTTCATTACTACAGTGCTTCAACATGGCATTGAATGAGTATGATTTAAGACTTTGGATGATAGATCTAAGCCTTTTCAGAAATAAGTATTAACCTCATTACTTAGGCAGGGTGGCCTGATGGACTTCTTGTATTCTGTCTCAAGGATTCTAGTAAATCAAAATTTACTTGCAAATCTCGTGCTGTAAAGTTGACTCCACCGGCTTCAACAAGACTCTCTCTTGATTGCATTTCATCCTTTTATAAACAAATATATTTTCTTCCATTTTGAGGGGTATGTTTATTTATTCTACTGCTGACATAGGTAAGTCATTTAAATTCCCCAAAACACATCTCATAAGCTATTCAGCAAGCATGTTGTATTAGATAATTTTTAAATTTTCTTCCACATCTCAATTTTGATAATCAGAGTGTCTCTAAATGATGCATCTCTGTCGACTCTACGTTGGACATGTTTATCCCTTCTTTTTGCTGCTGGAGAGAGCAGGGGAAAGGTCTCAAGTGGGAGTGAGCTACGCTTGAAAAGAGTGAAGAGATTGAAATGAATCGGGACCACAGAGATTCTTCTAGAAATGATTGATAAGTGTTACAAAACCTCCAGAAGTTTGTATTGGGGAAGTTTATGATCCCAAGAGTCTTGGTGACCATTTAATGGGTGCTTCTTTTAGTCCATGTACCGTCACGAGGACCTTCTAGTCCACATACATTCCTATCCAGCCTAGATGTTCCTGGAGTACAAACACTAATCTGTGTTCCCAAACAGTCACTCACAAATCTGATTTTGAAAATAGTGTCATGTTGTATCATGGTCCTAAACTTAGCAGAAGAACAAACACTCCAGTTAAAACTCAAAAGGCATGTCAGTACAAGTTGTTTTAATACAGTTTCTCTTGTTAAAGCAATTTGATACACATTCTTCTTAGGAATCAAAATAATAGACATCAATAATGCATGGACTACACACTTAATTTGTTTTGCAGAAGTAAACAAACATGCTGTACTTTTTATATCGTACCTGAAGATTGGGAAACACAGTTTGATCTTTAAAAAATGAATTACTTTAGATTGCACATGATACATTTGTATCAACATCCAATCTCTAAATGTCATCTAGATGATACTGAAATTTGCGGACGTTAAGTTTACTGAGCCTCAGTTTTCTTATCTGATAAATGCAGCCCTTAATCCAGAGCTGTTTCATAGGGCCAGTGCATGGCCAAAAAGAGATCGTGCAGTTCTGGAAGTTGCTTTTTAAATACTAAAAGTGTATGGAAAAATAAATCATTGAATTGGTTTTAATTATCTGAGTAGTGACTAAACTTCAAGGAAGTCTCCATTTTAAATTCACACAGAGATGTTGAGTTTTACTCATGTACGGTGAAAACCTTCCCAGCTAACACTTTCACATGGCTTGCTCTGTTGGAAGAGACTGTAGGACTGATGAGAGGAAGAATCTTCATTTTCACCTCCCACCTCACAGGAGCCGTGCACATTACACAAGTCTCAGCACACTTACTGACCAGGGGCTTGTTGTTGGGTTAAATTCAGCACAGACTAATCAGTCCTCAGATATGTTCCAGACTCTTATAGATTCAAATGAGCAGAGGTGCTGAGAACTCACTCACTACACATAGAAAAAATCATTCTCCTGACTTTCCCAAAAATATATGATTATTGAAAAATGGTGGGAATGAGCCAGGTAGACTTGGCAAAGTTAAGGTCAGACATTGGCTGTCTAAGATCCTTATACACTCACACATTTGACTTGGTGTAGAATTTGTAGGAT
This sequence comes from Petromus typicus, assembly GCA_004026965.1. Lineage (NCBI taxonomy): Eukaryota > Metazoa > Chordata > Mammalia > Rodentia > Petromuridae > Petromus > Petromus typicus. The sequence goes on along the minus strand of PVIR01012037.1, from coordinate 22,887 downwards.
CGTGCCCCATGGCAGAACAAAGGCTTCAGCAGCCTTTGCAAAGATGTAAGGTCCACTCTGTTGATTAGATAGAATCATTGAACCTTATGCTACCCTGGATATACAATGGAATCCATAAGCTCCCTCCTAAGAGGGGAGGCATTTAGATGAGATCTTTAAGATGTGGGTATTGTGTACCATGAATGGATATGAAAGGCTGGTTGCACAAATAGCCATTCATTCTGTCAACAACATTAATTGAAAACTCAGGGGTGCATAAAGCCCCATTCTGATTTATTGAGTAAGCCACAAGAATACCTTCACATCTGTATGCAAATATTTCACAAGTGTGAAACTGGTGATTGAGCACTGATAGGCAGGGGCGATTTACACACCAGTTATCACTTTTCTAGCAGAATCTGCATGACCAGTTGTGTGTCACAATTTCTGCAATACATCTATCCTTTAAAAGTACCAGGACACCACTAGATACTAAGATTTGTTCCCAAGTTTGGCCAGAAGCCTCCAACTGCTCTGAAAGCCTTGACAGTTTAGACTGGCAGAATGTTAGCATACTTGGTGGGCCAATATGCTGATGATTTTTTGCACTCTATAAAAACTGCAGGTTTTCAATAATCTTATGTACAAGATAAATAAATTTCAATTACTATCAGATCTTTCAAATAATTTTTTTCTTCATATTTAGTACATTCTCTTTCACCCATTTCCTCTTGCAATCTACACTTTGAGAATTAAAACAAAATAATAAACATCATTTGTTTCAATTCATCAGAGTCTATCCACACAAGGCCCTGGCTTTGTCTGTACTAACTCTGTGACTTTGGGTGGATACAGTACCTAACCTTACCGAGCTGATAAAATCTGTCCATCCCTACCCATCTTCCTTTAGCATCCACCTGTGTACCCAAAAGTTGATTACCATGAATACATGTGACTCAGGGCTGACTGTGCTTCTGGCTTTGGGAATTAGCTCTGCTTCTAACTAAAGTATAACAAGCTGGAATTTCCCTGTTGTTATCTCTTGAGGATGATTGTAACCAAAGATGGAAGGGAGGTGGGTGGATAAATATCTCGGCTTCTTTGCCTTAATGTTGAGTTGTGTGTTACACTGTCTTCCAGAGATCCTCTGAGAGTTTGATCTCTACACGCCCTTGAACTGAGGCAGTAGCTCAGTAGTTGAGTGTTGGCATAGTGGGTGCAAGGCCCTGGTTTTGACCTTCATCGCAGGGCAGGGAGGAGAGACTGCAAATATGTACCTTTCACTGGCTTGCCTCCCTTTATTTTTTCCTGTCTTACTCTATAGTCTTAGCCAGTAAGTCTTGAAATCAGCTCCCAGATAAACTACTTTCCTTTGGACCCTTGTCTTTGAACAAGCTTCTGAGGAACCCCAACCAAGATGTCTGAACTTCTCACGTGTAAAGGAAAAACAGTAATACCTGGCTTCCTCGTGATGTGGTTACTGACAGAGCTAAAAAAAGAAATATATGTCCAACAGCTGTGGAAATAGTGTAAAGCTAAATGAATTCATATATTTTCATCATTATTGTTGCTGTCAATATTGTGTGCTTGAAGCTTTAATTCAAGCCTGTAAAATGGTTGCAAATATAATTCTATAGTGATGAACTAAAAAGAAAAAAAAAATGCCTGAATATAATGGTATAAATAGGACATTATTGACTAGGAGGAGAAAAGGACACCATAGAATGAAGAGAAATCTTCAACAGCTACTAAATACCACTCAGCACCCACAGAGCCCTCTCCTCCAAACGACCGATGTCAAAGATAAAGGATTAGAAAAAAGACAACTGGTCTTTCTTTTTTGTCACATACTTTCCTCAGGAAGAGTATCTTTCTACCTTTTCTTTGTATAGAAGGTAACTTTTCATTACATTATGAGTTAACAGAGCAGAGATTATGTTTAAATCAATGTTTTACACAATTCAGAGTGAATTACTCAAATATTGGAAAAAAAGGAAAAAAAAATCTTACTTACCAAGACAGAGATAGATGGGGACAGAGGGAAGATTTTAAGAGGTTGTGATTAAGAATGAAAATCTGCAGATGTAAATGAGTTCTAGAATATATGATAGATATTGTGAAATAGAAAGTATTGAAGGGAAAAAGGGTGGGGAAAAGTAATGAGGGGAAAGAAAAAAATATGATCTTAAACAAAGAAAGAAAGCATATGTATATAAAGGGTAGGTGGTGGTAGGGTGGGTAGGGGAATGGATAAAATGAGAATTAGCTCATGTCGTATACTGGTACAAATTCACAATGTTAAGTGTGATCGTGATGTGTTATAAAATGTACCAATAAAGAATTCAAATTCAATGATAAAAAAGAAGCAGTGGTTGAATAGCAGTGCCTGTTCATCACCAAAAATAAATTTTAAAAAGATATTAAGGAAGAAAACAAAGACCTTTTAATCCTGTGCATTACCTCTAAAACTAAAACAAAAATATGTTGGAAATTTTTCAGGAAAAAAAAAATAATTTCCCAACCAGATATCCTTGTTGCTTGATATATTTTAACTACTTGTCTTAGAAAACTGTCTAGATGATATATAAATCAATCTATAGATTCTGAAAGTCAAACAGAGGAGTGGAGGATCCTCAGCGTCTTAGCCTGTTTTCTGTTGGTGCACCAGCTGACCTCAGAATGGCCCATCCACATTGCACAGAACCCTATTTCTTCACAGTTCTGAGAGCTGGAAAATCTACACAGCCAGTATCACATGAGGCCACCTGACTGCACTGTCCCATGGTGGAAGGCAGAAAGGCAAGAAAGGGGATGTGAGTGAGCAGAAGGAACATGATCACTTCTCTGCGATTGAAACGCTGCTACAGTGGGGGATGATTTTTCAACACATGGCCTTGGGGAAAACATTCTAACCACAGCATTGGTGCTGGAGACTATGCCACTCTCCAAATTCATATGCTGAAATCCCACCCCATAATGTGGTGATCCTGGGAGGCAGGATCTTGAGAGGTGATTTGGTAATGAAGTCTGAGTTTCCATGAGTAGGATCCCTTGTGTGTCAGCCACATGGAGAAGATTGCAGGGTAGAAACCCGCTCTCACTAGATGAAAAACCTGCCAGCCATTTGGCTGTGGGCTTCGTAGCTTGGCACTGTGGGAAATAATTGTCTGGTGTATAGAAACCACTCGGTCTATGGCACTCAGTTAAACAGTGTGAGCAGCGATGCTCAAGTAAGGGGCTATGGTTGATGATGCTTTTAATAGCTTAAGGAGATCGGCAAGCACATGCTAAAGTAGTACATTCATACTGCAGGCTCATATAATCGTATCTTGCCAACTAAATGACTTTTAGTAACCGAATGAGGAGCTAAGCAGTTGGCTTCAGTTTTGTTCTGTGATATTAATTGATTGTGACCGCATTTGCTCCAGGATAGAGAGCACACCATAGTGAAGATTTACTTTCACATAAGATGTGTCTTGGATGTGAACTAACTCCTCACAATGAGTGCAGTCATCATGCACTACAAACATATGCTAAGAGAAAGATGAAAAGGGAAAAATACTTTTAGCATCGTGGTGCACTGCTGCTTTGAAAGGACGATCTTTCATAATTGACATTTTAGTAAAAATTTAGCACATGACAAAGATACTATTGCACAGAACAGGGTCTAACACAGAGTCACAATTTAGGTCCCATAGAAATATTCTTGAGAAGTTACAATGTGCCCTTTGTCCATAATCTTGATGTTTTTATTCCTGGTTTTATTTAGCGGTTAATAGTTAAGAATTTTTCTCTAATTTGCCCCCACAGAGGCTTTTGCTGATCTTCACTTATATAGTGACAGACACTCTCCAGGATCCTTTGTTCTTAAAATTGAATTGCATTTCTCAATTTTAAACTGGATTTGGGTGGTTATTATTTTCTCCTGCTTCCATAGTACTTAGCCAATGCTGCTACTCTATCACTTGTCACACTGCTTTATAGATAGTCACACAAGAGTCTGTCGCTTGCACTAGATGGTGGGTTCCCCGAAGACAGTAACCTCTATTCCAATTTTGTATTCTTAGCACCTGTCACAGTCTTGGATTTGGTCAGTCCTCAATAAGTGTTTGTTGATTGTATCAAATAGACAAAATGTGGAGTGTTTATATTAGACATGCTTGTTGATTCACATGACTGCTCTTGTTACTTATTACATTACACCTAAGTGCTTATAAAACAGTTTTGAACCAGAAAGTTTTAATCACATTTTGGTTGAAAATAATTGTCTTTCAATATAATTATTTTTCAGATACTATTACTTGCCCAGTAGCTTATTGATTTTTAAATATTTTCCATCTGAAAAATGCATTTTCCAAAGATTTCTGATGTTTTCAAATGAATTTTTATATTGCCATGGAGAAAACTATAATAGAAAAGCCAGACCAACTTCCACCTGAGTTCTTGCTAACTTATGATTTGTTCAACTCAAGCCAATGATTTTAAATAGGAAAAGGAATTGAATAAATGTTTTCAAAAATCCCAACTGTTGACAACTTGTGTAATATAATCTAAAATAAATATACCAACTTAACTTTTTTTTGTAAAAAGGAAACTAGTAGGTTTAAAAACCATCTGCAGAATAAATATTGGCATGGAATGACAGCTCGACTTCTCCAAAGCACTGGCACGTATTTCCCAAGTTCATGTTTGATGAAGCACCTTCCACTTGCCATTCTTCAATGAACTGAAAGAAGAGTTTCATTAACTACTTTCAAAAGATAATGAGGCCGAGATCTGTTTCCAGATGTTTCACTCATCAAATAATTGTGATTTTTCCTCCAAATCTCCCTGGCTGCTTGATTCCCATGTCTTTGTTTATTGAGTGGTGATTTGTACGGATGCAGAGTAGTAACCAGACAGCAATAGTGATCGGATATATTTCATGTGTGTCCAACATACAAATATGGGACTCTGAGAACTATTGAAAATTCAATTCAGGTATTTTTATAAATCTAAATATTGAAGACTGCTAATCTCCTAAAGCAGTACACATGAATATGTAGTAAATAATATTCATCACATATTTGTGTACGCAGTTACACACCTGTATGGGGAATAGGTGGAAATACCTATATTCTCACTTTCAGTATATGTGCTGTTGAAGAGAGCACAATATATTCTCACTTTAAGAAGGAAGGCTCTTGTGTATAGTTAGCTATGTCAACACACTTCCAAAAATTCAGACATAATTTTACCTTACCAAAAATGTTAATATTTTAAAGTTGATTACTAAAGTATAATTACATCTGCTGTGAATAAATACACTTTTCAAAATAGTCTTTTTAAAAAAACTTTGAAGCATGTCTTAGTTACTTTCTTTGTTGCTGGCACACAATACTCAACAGCTAATAGGAGGGGAAGTCTATTTTGGCTTACTGTGGGAGTTTCAGCCCATAGTCAGCTGGCTCAAAGGCACAGGGGTGTGGCAGAGCAGAGATAGCTCACAGTGAGGCCAGAATACTGATAAGTATCACACTCCTGTGATCTAGTCACCCCACAAAGTGCCACCTATGATTGCATGAAGCTTTGGAGGACATCTAGATAAATCACAAGGAAGCATAAGTACACTTCCAACTCACCGTCTGCAGAAACAACCCAAAGATATGACTTACAGCAGAACTTTCCCTGTGGTCTAGGAAAGAGACTCAGTTGACTGTTTTCTGACTTTCCAAAGAGCAAGGTTAAGAGCCTATAACACAGAATTAAGGGTACACTGAAAGAACTATATGTAAATATAATTACATAATTCCCGGAAAAGTTAGAGATCACAATAAATGACACACCAGCAGCAACAATTAAGCTCACACTTACTAAGTGTGTACTACGTAGAAACTCTAGTAGTAGTTCATTTCCCTTGCTATGATCTTCTGAAGTAGATAATGGTGTTAGCCTCATTGTACAGATGAGAAAGTGAGGAGGCCCTGAGAAATTTAGGTGACTTACAGAGGGTCCCACAGCCAGTAAGGGATAGAGTGTGTCTGAAGCTAAAACAGCAGCGTTTTGCAGTGATTGCTAGTGTCCTGGTTAAGAGTGAGCTCCAGATGATGTGAGGACTTGGGGCTGTTTGTCTTTTATCTTGATCCTCCTGTGTCTCCTACAATTGCCTCCTAAACTGTCACTCCCTTCTATTCGCTTTGACTCTGTTGGTTCTAATTTTGACAAATAAATTAAGAAAAGTAATAATTAACAACACCACCTATCAAGTTTGTAAGCAACATTAACGGGAACTATTTCACATTCTTTTGGCATCGTTAATTGTGTGTGTGTGTGTGTGTGTGTGTGTGTGTGTGTGTGTGTGTGTGTGTGTGTTGGGCTATATCATTTCCAGTCATTAACAAAAGGTTAGTTAGGTAGAAGTGTTGCTCTCAGGGGAAAAAAAAAAGGAAGTACTCATACTCTAGTTATTAAAAGTGTTGGTCACTCACATGACACAGCTATCCTCCATTTATTTATTTATTTATTTATTTATTTATTTATTTATTTAGAGAAGTTAGGCTGATTTGCTTGAGACATTCTCCAACCTAGGCAGCAAGCAGCATAGGCTTATAGAAATTGTGTAAGGAATATAAAATTCTCTCTTCCCGCTCCCTACACTACACACGTATACTTCAAAGATGTCTTTAGTGGTGCTGGTCAGAGCTTTGGGTGGGTCAAAGTTCTTGCAATTTTCAGCTAAACGCACATCTCTGGTTGACTGTCTCTCCTTGCCCCCTCTTGTGTTCTTTCCTCTTCTCCAGAGATTACTCCCTGAGGAAATCACTTTTATATTAATCCTTTTCTTAGGTTTTGCTTTTGGAAACCCAAACCAAGATAGATGTTGCTAGATTTGTCCCTGGGAAGTAGGGATTATAATGGGATTCTGGATGTGGATGGCACTAAGGCCTCTATCACTCTCTCAGGGGTCAGTAAATATGTCCTGTCAGAGTCACCATTTTTTTTTTTGTAAATAAAGCTTTATTGGAACATATTATCTACCATATTTTCAGACAGAACTGAGTATTTGGGACAGAAACCATATGGTCGGCAAAGCCTAAAATATTCACCATCTGCCCTTTTGTAGAAAAATGTTTGCTTGCTCTAGGTGAAAATTTTCATCTACCGTAGTAAATGGGGTTGGAAAATAGGTAGAGGAAAGACAGCAGCAGATGTAGGGTGTCTAGGGGGGAATTGAAACAGTAAGAATTGAAGTTTTGGTTTGCTCTTGCTGAATATCATAAAATCACAGAAGATACAGTGATGAGCTCTATTAGTTACCCATTGCTCTGTGTCATGGTGTCACCAATTTAGCAGCTGAAAACAATAAGCTCTTGCTATCACTCAAGTTTCTGTAGGTCAGGAGTCCAGCATGACTTACCTAGGTTCTTCGCTTTAGGGTTTTTAAACAAGGCTGGAATCAAAGTATCGCTCAGGGCTGGGTTACATAGGAAGGTTCTACGGGGGAAGTTTCTTCAAGCACCTGCAATTATTAGCAAAATTCGAGTCCCTGTGAATTGTCATCTGGCAGTCATGCTCGATTTTATTCCACACAAACTTCTATAATATGGCAAGTTAATCAATCACAGTTAGCAAAGAGGATTCTGTTACTCAGACAGACATGAAATTCTTTTGTAGCTTAATCATAGAACTTACACCCATAATTTTTGCCATGTTTGGTTGGTTAAGATAAAGTCACAAAAAATATCCATTCTTAAAGGAATTTACTGTACAATGTCACCGATGCTAGGAAGTAGGGATCAGTGGGAACCACCCTAAAACCACCCAGAGGCCCATCTACCTTGTGAGGTATAAAGCAATGTAGGAGTCTGAAAGACTCATCAACTGCTTTTAAAGAGATTCATCTCTTAGAGGGCAGGCTGAAGACCAGGCTGGTGTATTATTTGTAGAAGGAGAACTTTAAAGAAGCTAAACTCTCAGCCCAGGGAAGACTACAGCAACAGTAGGGGCCTAAAAGAAAGGAAGTCAGATCATGGGGTTTGTGATAGAAGCATCTGAGTGGCCAATTCCCCTGGACACTCTTGTTGAAAGAGAAATATTTTATCCTGAAGTCTCATATGAAGCATCCTCAGGGTCTGCCTGTATTTTCCTTCATAGGAGTCAGACTAATAGTCTGGGCCATGTCTCAGAATATGTCCTCTAGGGTGGCAAGGGAGGAGATGAGCTGTATCTGCTCCAGCAAAATTCTAGGTCTTGGCCACAGGAATGCCCAAAGTGTATGCCTCAGAGTGAAACCTAAGGTTCAAAGATCAAGATGCGTGAATATAAAGCTGTATAAGAGAGAGTCCACCAATACAGTGCCATTCTGTTGTGATGTAGATTAACATTTTGTTACTGTCTTGCATAATAGGTCTCATATAAGGTCAGAGTCAGCCAGCCATAGTGGTCTATGTCTGTAATTTCAGTACTCTGGGAGGCTAAGGCTGAAGGACCACAAATCTGAGTTCAGGTTGGTAATTTAGTGTCTTAATGAAATCATGACTTAAAAATTTTTAAAAAGAGTTAAAGGAATAGCTTAGTCTGAAGGCCCTGGGTTCAATCCATTGTACTAGGGGAAGACTGACACCAATCTTGGGAACAGTGATAGCCTGCATGCAGCAAGCTGAGATCTCAGCATGTCAGAGCAGACTGTGAAGGAAAAAATAAGTACATCCAACATGAGCACACCTAAGTGGGTCCATTATGTATGACTTCAAGATCCATATCTAACTGTGTTCTTTACGACGACTTGGAGAGCTCATCCTGCGTATTACTGTTGTGAGAAATTTGCTGAATGCTTCCAACAATCTGGAGAAGCATAGGCTTTCTTTGGCCAGGATAGTGGGAGATGCTGTTGAAGAGCAATGGCACATTGCAACTGGGAAGATGGGAGGACTGCACATTAGCAGAGGTCAGGCAGAGGCACATAATTGTTGGAAGTCTTGAGAGTGCAATCAGCACAAAGGGAAGGGAAGCAAGACTGCGAAGACTGCTGTGGAAGAGTGGGAACTGAGTGCCCTCTGGTAGTATCTCCAGAAAAGGCTGCCTATGGGGGTGAAGAAAATGTGATGTTTACTTGAGTTTGTGCATCAGTCACAATGTTAACTGTACACATAAAATGGGTACATTTCATTATTCACTGTTATATGTGTATGAAGTATAACAAAAACAGAGCAAAATGGCTACCTTGTATAAAAATAATATAATCTGAATAAATACATGACTGTCTGTCTGTCTATGAGAAATAAAAAATACATAACCAGAAGGCTAAAGTGAAGTACCTCAATGTAAAGTCATAAAGTCTTGCCCTGTCCTGAGACTTGAGTCTGCAGACTCATCCATCACTGAATGAAACAGGTGCTGGATCCCCATGAGAATAGAATCTCAGTCTTCTGGTCCATCTGTGACTCTTCAGGACCACCTCAAAATCAGCAAGAGCTATTTACATGAAAGTTCTACATGGGGAACAAAAGGATGCTTAGATATTTCCATTGGATCCAAAGAACAAATCGATGCGAAAGCACCACTACAGGCCTTTTCCTGGACTGAGTTCTTGACTCGGCTTCCCCTCCTAGGGGATCCTCCAGGTCCATATGCTCGCACAGTGATCATTTCCTAGTCCTTGAATGTAGCACTAGAATGAGCGAAGGAGAGCTTGATGCAGTCCGCATTGTTTCTTGACCACCTGTGGTGATCTCAGAAGCCAGGTGAAAAAAGTCCTCAAAACTATCCCCTGGGAAAGTTAGGAAACAGAACCAGCTACAATATCTTGGTGGAAATTGTACAGATCAGCGCCGCTCTCAGTGACTATGAGAGTAGAAGGGTGAGAATCCCATCCACTTTCCAACAATTAACCAGCCTAAAGTCCACACAAAACCAGATGAATCACAGGGGCCTGGAATTATCTAGGTATTTTGCTGAGTATCATTTTTGTATACTATGTCGATTATATCATACCAGTTGAACCTGAAAACTCACTATGCAAAAGGAGATATAGCAATGGGCACATACTCTTGGCAACACTCACTCCACCACATTCTGGCCCAATTTAAAACACTAACTTAGAGCAGATACCCTGGAAAGACAGGTACCATCTCTTGGGGGTACAGTGTACAGTTTCAACCAATGGATAGTATGTAGTGTCCTATCCCTTTGTTGGAATGCATATGTCAAAGAAGCAAAGGGTGAAAATAACAATGACTATTCACCATCCTTCTTGGTGCTCACTTTAAGTTTTGCGAGTCTAGAGGACCCGGGTGGAGAGAAAAGAAACACCCAGGGTACTTTGCAAGAGTCTCAGGACACTTTGAGCAACAGCTATCACTGGATGGTTTTGAGCTCCTCCTGGCAGGACATTAGCTGGTATCAAGAATTACTGTTTTTGCAGACTAACTGACCTTATCAGCAGGATGCAGCAATGCTGCTGTAGAGTGGAGGCAGGGAACACTGGGCTTATCACACAGGTCCTATCTTGCTGTTCCCGGGCCCTGGTTAGCTGGAATGACTAAGAAGATAACACAATCTGAGTAGGGCATGGTGACCAGATACACTGTCTCCTAGGAAATGAGAACTTGTTTTGCCCCTGCAGGCCATCCATCCGAATGGAGCTGCCCAAGTGAAGTCTTGGCCTATGAGGAGGAACAGCTGGAAACAGAAAGGGAGTGGATGGTAACTATGCCGGCTTCTGGGACAAACCGAGGGGACCCTGAGGCACAGTTTTGTTCCTTAGTTCCTGGAGGGGCAGGGTAAGTTTTCAGCCTCAGCCACATCCTTTGGAAGCTGTCCTCTATCTATTCTGCTTCTCTTGCTCCTTTTGTTCTGAAAGCATCCCCTTGGTGAATCCTTCAGAAGAACTGTTAATTCTGGCTATGTTTTTAAGGATTCTGGCTTCATCACCATCATCCACTCTGAACTATACTTTCAAAATATTTCTTCTACTCCTACTGCTCTGAGCCAAACCCATTAGTATGCACATGAACGTTTGTGTAAATTGAGGTTGCTAGTCTTGCTTTTTATTGTTTTTTTTCATTTGGCCTCCTAAAATCTCTTTATTGCCATAGGAAAGGTTCTCTTTCCTTTGCAATTCCCAACCTAAGTAGTGAAAATCATCCTGTTCTAGTCACTGTCATAGCCATCCTCTATAATGATGGCAGCTATTTTTTAAAAACGTGACACTCATGGACCACCCCCCCCCCCGCTTAAACATTTTGGTGATTTCCATCACTTCCTGAAACAAGTCTTGTCTCTCCAGTGTAACATACAAGGCTCTGTTTGTGGGGCTGCAACTTGGAGCAAAATGATGGTTGACTTGCCCTCCTGCCACTCAGCCTGCACACCATGTCCTGCATTCACACTGCATGATTGCTTGCTCCAAGGATAAGACATGCTCAGGTTTAAAACCACACTGCTTCCTCTGCCTGGAGTGGCCCCACTTTCCATTTGCACTTGATAAGTACCTATTTATACTATAAGATGAAAATTTATTATCAGCTCTTCTGTGAAACCATTGTTTATCAGCTCAGTACTTCTTTCCAAACTCCAGGAAGAATGAACAACTGTGTCTTCTCTGTTCCTACAGCGCTAAGCACATACCTGTCACAACACTTGTTTTGTTGTGTTTGTATTATTGTGTGTTAACATGTCTTTCTTCTCCACCTGAATTTTTTCAAGAGCTTCGTGATTTAACCTTTAACACCAACACCAACCACATACCTCGTGTAGCACTTTTATGCATCTTCATTGAATGAAGAACTTGTTCTGCGGAAGCCTCCTAGTCTGACCAGCTGGTTGGTTTGATCCTCGTTCTTGGCTTTACTTATTTTCCTTGACTTGGAGGCAGTGAAAGTCGAAAGCATTCTGTTTGTCTGATGGTCCACACTGACATTCCACCCTTGTGTGTATTTGTGTGACTTCACCTCCTGTACTATCCCCTGAGTGATGCAGTGCATGGGGGCTAAGAAGTAAGCTTTCAATTGACAGTAAGAAAGCTGATGTTTAGGCAAATGGCATAAATGTAACCCTTCATTTTAATTCTCCTGAAGGTGATATGAAGTAAAAGGAAGGGGAGATCATTGCTTTACAGATGCATTAATACTCCACCTCCTTCCTACCTCTGTGTGTGGCGATCACTCTAGAGAGGGTCATCTAGACTAACCCACAAGAAGGAAACGGTGCTTTTTTAAGTTTGCAGCTTCTGAAATTTTACTCTACAATTTTTGGATTGTGGATCTAGCTTTAGGAAGTTCTAGTAAACATACTGAAGAAAAAAATCCTCAGTATATTATTAGAAAGTATCCTAGTGATCCTGGATTAAAGCAGGAGGTAAAAGTGATAATAAAAGCTTCTGCATTAAAGTAAAGCTGATGGTTAATGTGGCATAAAACCTAGTTATGAGAACTTGACCTGATAATATTCATGTTTTTCCTCCAGTCACATTCTCAGCCTCAACTCCTCTCTTTCCCACTTCAAAGAAAGTAAAGCACAGAGAGGAAGGCACACAAGAGCACTGCCTGATTATCCCCTCTATTTGAAAATACGTAGAGAGGAGAGATATATTCCCTCCTTTCTGTGAGTTGGACTATAGTCTCAGTTATGTCAGCAAAACTCCCCACCCAAGCATGCCATACCATATTATACCAAAATTGCATAAAATTGGAAACAAGATAATAATAATCCATTATGGTGTAACATCATGGAATACATATTTATTTTCATGGACTTTAGGTGATATAATTAAAAAGCAAATTAGCTTTGAGATTTTAATTTTATATTTACTTTACCTGATCTTTTTGCTCTTCCCTCTCCATGTCAAATGATGAATCAGATAATTAAAGAGCACTGTTGTTTCCCATTCTGTGATAGCACATTTTTGCCCATTTAAAGCATCTGTATGTTTGTGAATACGTGTGTACGTATTGATTATTTTAAACCAAAGTTTGAAAAGGAAGTTGCAGTGTTAAAGGTCAAAGGAATGAATTATCCTGACCTGGTAATTTAAAGACTATTTTATGAAATTGGAGTTTTCATTTCTAACCAAAATGAAAAGGCAAGCACAGTAATCCCCCCTCACCTCTGAAAACGATGTCAGGAAATGTTTCCTCAGAGTCAGCTACTGGTCAAGACCTACATCAAGTTAAACAAAATAATGAAGGATCAGGGATTTTTGAAGGGCCAAAAGTTCGAACATGAGACCTTTTACCCCTCTGCCTGCAATGCCTACGAATGCTTCCTGTTGGCTTGATATGTGCTTATCATCTCTTGAGGGGAAAACATTTATATCTCCCTATTAGGCAACGAGCCCTCTGTCCCCACCTTAAGTAAATCAATGCAGTTTAAACTACTGGATGAAAATAATAGCAATAAGCACAAAAAATGCCAAGTGGACAGATTTATCTATGTCTGTATCATGCTAAACTTCTCAAATATTTGGGAGTGTTCCGGACAACAGAAGAGTGATACATAACTGTATCAAAACTTAATTAAGATGGGCTTGCTGTGTAAACTGTCTTTATTAAAGACTCTCGTTTGCTTTTGAGAGTGAAGATGACCCATATGGTTTAATGTTTGGCATCCAAAGCTTGAAGAGAGTTCAGTAGCTAGAGGCTTGATCTGAAGAAATTCACTCCAGGGCGAGTGATCACTTCTCACAGATCCAGAAGGCTGGAGATAGGTGGCACGCAGAGCTTTTCCCCATTACTAAAGGAGTTTGGGAATATATAAAATCCAGGGGAGCTCATAGATTAATGGAGAGATTAGTTAAGCCCCACCTTCAGTGATTTTTGAGAGTTCACATTAGCCAGCTCTTAGATTTCACTTCGCCATACCGAAAGAAAACGAAAGCAGAAGCTCAAGTGCAAACCTTTCAGTGAGGTGACTCCGAAATGTGGGAATGTCAGTGATGACATTTCCTGGGGAAACGTCTTCAAAATTACCACTTGCACTTTTCATTAATTTGTGTTTAACCTGAAGCCCTGAAACTAGCTCCCTTTTCTTCCTGTCTTCAAAAATCTCTGTTACCAACTGGACCATGTTGAGGTTTATATGACAGGCCGTTTTAACATTTTTGTTTAGTTAAATGGAAGTGCATCACTTTTAAAGAAAAGTCCTATTGCCAAAAAATATAAACAGCCCTAACTTTGATTAATATAAATATTTTAAAACCAGAACATTCTGTTACATCTTACAAAAACAGTTGTGATGTAGCTGATGGGAAAGAAAAAGTACTTTCGTACGCTAGAAGAATCCAACAAAATACAGCTGCAGAACCAAATTTTAAGTAAATATGATTTGTTTGTCTTTTCAGACCACGGTCTTTACTTAAATGAACTTATTTTAGAACACTTTAAGTTTCATTTGTAAAAACAGAAGTTTTTTTTTAATACTTTTTTTTCTTTCCTAAAGCACCCGATTTGCATTTCAAAGTCCTTCAATTAAAACCATTAAAATTATTACCCCTTCCCAAGTTAACGTTATTTGCTAATAAGCCACTGCACAGGAGATGTGTGAAATGAATAGATGAAGGAAAACGTTGACAGCAAAGCAAGGTCTGAAGGGTGAAGTTAGCTTATTAGGCCCCGCTTGTCACGAATGGCCTGCTGCACATATAAAAGCAAATCCCTCTACCTTAGAAGATTAATTCTGAAGGAGGTACTCGCAGGTCAAAGTATACATAAGCGTGTGCCTAATCTCAGAGAAATCAGGCTATTTTCTCACAGCAATTAAGCAGAGGTCTGGGGTTTCACCCACAGTGTATTTAAACACAGGATACAATTAAACCCCAAAGTATTAATATCTTTGCTTTGCAAAATTGCTCAGGAAATAGATTCAGCCCTCGCTCAAATGAAAAGCAAGTCAAATTAAGAGGAAAAACTTCTTAGCTAAGTTGCTGGAAATGAGAGTGTTGGATTCTCTTCTCATTGCAAATGTTTTATAGATATAAATATAGGTCTTTATGTTAGGGAAAGAGTTATATGCTTTCTGATTCCTTTCATCTGAACAGCAAATCTTGTAAGTTTGCATGCAAATATATTGTTTTCATATGGCAATTAAATTTATGACTCAGTATCTGTTAAAAATCAAACCATTATAAAAATCTGAGAACTCACTATTTCCCATCAACAAAATATCACAGCCAGGAAGCTTAGCAACCAATGTGTGGAGTGAAAAAGTAAATGTAAATCTTCAGCAAGCAACTGTTCTAACGGGCACCTCTCCACTGAGGTTTTGCTGGGTGTTATTTTATTCACATATTCATCTAAAGCAAAGATCTAATCTTTGGGAGAAAATTATCCCCAGTTTAAAATAGTGCTTTATAAAGAAAACATGAAAGAGTAAACACAAAAACAACAAAATAACTTTTACTTGTCATACATCAGATCCCCAAAGGCAAAAAAAATTTAATAGTACACAAGTTCTATTGAATAAACTACCACTTTTATTCAGTTCTTGAAAAAAAAAATAACCCTTCCGGTACTAAAAGAATTTGCTCATGTTACAATTATTGCTGCTTCTCTTTTGTGTACATATCAGATTAACTTTCCATTTTATTGCCAAACCAAATTCTCTTTGACATTTTTTCAGGGAGAGTGGGAGAAAGAAGTTGGTCTTGGAACAGGAAAAGATAAATCAATAGTTTTGTGTTTACATAGCTGAATCAATAATTTTTCTTTTATCTGGGTGTCCCTAGCACTATAGTTTTGTTATGCAGTACAACCATACATGCAGGGCGAAACCCTATAACCTGTGATACATCGGGATGTTCTTACAAACTGATAAAAATGAAAAAATAAAGCCAAATACCATGTGTCAGAGATGAGTGTGCGTTTGTGCACAAACACTTGTGTGCTCCCGTGCATGCACACTCATGCTTTGTCCCACCCAACATGTGCTTCTGAGAGGAGCTGAGTGGAGGGTTACCAGAGAAGACTGGCCATCTGAACATTACAACGGATTGCTTTAACAGGACCAGTGACTTGAACAGTACTTTTGCTGACATCAATGGTAAAATGGTTTCTTCTTTAACCTTTAAAAGTGCAGCATATCCCAAAATGAGTTACTTATTAAACAAATGTTCTCTTTTTGAGTGCAACTGACCTTTAAATGATTATTTCTCAGCACTTGCAACAAAGGGAATCTCACCTATCACCTTTACGCGTCTGATGTGCTGCAGCGAATGGATCCATAACCTTTTCCCAACACGTAAGGAACCTGCTACACAACACGGAATTACAAACGCTAATGAGAACTTTTTCTTGTAAGGGAAAGTCTTATTACTTTATTAAACTGTTGCGTACACAGAAGCCAAGCATAGGTTTAAAAATAAATCATTATTTTAATCAATCTGCAACCATTTTAGAAAACAGAACTCCAAAGCACCGAAAGGTATTTATTGATAGTCACAGCTTCTCCTGGAGTTTTTCCCCCTTTAACTTTTGAGGTGTATGTTTGTGTTGTATTCAGGTATGTGTGGGCATGAGTGTGGGTGGGGTGTGATTTAAATACAACATTTGATTGAAAAAGGATTATCTCTTATTTCAGAAAACTGTACAATATTTACAGGTAACTTGACCTAAACCAGTGAATACCTAGCTCAGTAAATTTTCATTAAATGAAAGGAAAAGCTTTTGAAACAATCAAATTATTTGTGGAATATATTCTATCTTTCACTGTCAGAGATTTTTGAGAGTATGCTTTCCTCAGAAATGTGCACCTTTGTGAAGATGAAATGACTATAATCAAGTCGTGGTTATTCTTAATTAAGTAGCAGTGGTAATTATAAACTGTATTCTTAGGCTATCAGATCAAATTGAGCACATGTTTAAAAAAGCTAATGCTTTTACTAATGTGAAGAGAACTACATTACTTCACATCCCAGTGGTCCCTTCCTGAGCAGATAACCTAGTTCACACTTTCCTGGAGCTGTGGAATCTGATAGAGATTTCATTAGCCTAAATATTTTCCCTCTTAAAGGAGATATCCTTGAAAAAGTCCAAGGAAAAGTTTCTCATCTGAAGGACTGAAATAGTGTGACAAGCTAATCCTCCATACTTTATAGACATATTACTGTAACCTTAATGTACCAATGCTTGCTTATAAAGCTTATTTTTTCTTGCCAAAATCATCCTGTTTAGAATGCCTTAGAAATATGTTGTACTCTTTAAAAAGATCTAAATATCAGCATTATATAGAATTAAAAAAGTGCTTTTCACTTGTATCTTCTCACTTCCTTCTTTTCCCACAGGGAAAAGATGCAGAATTGCATCTGCATCACTATGTAGAATTGACAACTCTTTTTATCTGCTTGAAAAATATTTTTGGATAATAATTTATGGTTACAAAATATTTTAAGCAGTTTGATCACTTTTAACAAGTGATCATTTTGGAATGATTTACAGAGGGATCAAAGAAGTTTTTCTTATGCAATAAGAACTAAGTATTTTCAAATAATATTCATGTCCAGCTTTATTTTTGGCTCTGACTTGCTAATACTTTATAAAGCATGAGGAACAGCCACTGGGCTTCACCAGAGAAATCAAAACTAATGTTCTTTGCAAAGATTGGGCTCAAAAGGAAATAAAGAAATGCACAGAAAAGAACAGAAAAATGACTTAGTTGGCTTCCTTTAATTTAATTTACAAAATGGCATTATTTTATTGGCATGTAATCACAGGAAAAATATATAAACCTAAGACTGAGTCGGCTCATTGTCAAGACTTCCAGGGTCTTATTCATTAATTATGGTGGCTGCAGACAAACAACAGAGGAAAATCAACAATGCGGGGTAAAGGAATCACCAAGAGCTTCTCTGTCTGTTAACTTCCAGTTCTCGACATTGCACATTTAGAGTGAGTGATGCTCTTTGAGCAGATACCACATTTCTATATTTCTATATTTAGAAATTTCTATATTTCTAATATATTTCTATATTTCTATATTTAGAAAGCCTAGGTGCTCCTGCCCTTTGGCATACCCACGTTTCCCTTGGTTTCATCAAGGCTATCTCCTTAGCCCCGTGCCTACTGGGAAACTGGACTCCTAGCATCACAGGCAATTTTGCCAATAGCCACTCGATACACCTCCCTTCTTTGAACAATAGCTCAGCTTCAACCCGCCATCTGCCCTTTGGCAGCACCCCCTGCCCCCCACCCCCAGGCCTGTGAAACAGTTGTGTTTACTTTGCACTTATCAATACAACGTCAAATCAGCCTGGGCTTACCTCCGTGGGGTGGTGAACCCGCCCTGTCTGTGAGCACAGACAGCACTTGGGGCACAGATGTGACTGGTTAAGGGTACAAGCCAGGAGGAGAAATCCGCACAACAATACTTCATTCACCAAGGAAATCTGTAGTGGATTACAGCTTCTCTATGGTTCAGTCTGGTCTTAATTTACTGCTTTTATTCAGTTTTCAACCACAAACGAGCCCCTTATGAGGCATTCACTATGCAGAATTGACAACTCTTTTTATCTGCTTGAAAAATATTTTTGGATAATAATTTATGGTTACAAAATATTTTAAGCAGTTTGAATAGTTATATTATATTCTTTCATTGCTTAACGACGCAGTATCCCCTGTAAAAATGGAATACCAGACAATCTGGTAATTTCACATACAGTATTTATAACAACAGAGCAATTTGGCTATATAGAAACACAATTTTAAAAACCCCTTCATAGTCCAGAGGAGGTCTTTTAGAGATTGTTTCAGCTCACAAATTGCATCTTAGTAGAACATCTGGGTTCAGAACAGTGTCTATAGTCCCTATATATGGGTCCAAAAAAAATTGGCAAGCATCATATTTTATTTATGGGTTAATGTTTGAAATGGCCTATTTTGAATACCTTTCAGAAGGAAAGTAAGTTGCAGCTTTCTGAGGACACAAGGAAAGTTCATACACTTTTTATTTTATATATGACACCAACATATGTGGGTAGTTTTGCAGTTTTTACTCATCAAATATATTTTCATAATTTACACATAATTTAGGTTTTTTTTTTTTGTTGTTTTTTTTTGTTTTTTTTTTGAGACAGGGTCTCGCTTTGTGGTTCAGGCTGGCCCTGAGCTCAGCCTCAAACTCACATCACAATCCTCCTGCCTCTGCCTCCCGAGTGCTGGGATTACAGGCGTGAGCCACCACGCCCGGCACTGTGGTATGTGGTACTGGTTGCTGCTGGGTGTGGGTGTGGGACCCACACACCCAGTATTGTTATATGGTTACCGGGGAATCGAACCCGGGTCCTTGCGCTTGCAAGACAGGCGCCGGAACCACTGAGCTAACTCCCCGGCCCATTTACACATAATTTAAACCAAGAATTAATTGTTCTTTACAAAGTCCATCAGAAAGTGCTTATAACTATTGGGCATAGAGTAGTTTTTAAGGAGTGATTACCAGGAACTCTGACTCTTCTGGAAGCCCCAATAGGCGGGGAACACTGTGTATGTACCTTTACCCAATGGCGAGAGTGAGTATCTGAGTTGCTGTCTCCATGTGCTCCAACTACCGTTGCCAACCTGGAACCCTGGAACTGGAACAATGGGAATGAGAAGGAATGTGTTTCCTAAACAGAGACAATGGAAAGAGCGCGGCTGGTTTTCTTTTAGATGATATAATTCCTTTGCTTTGGCTTCCGATGAATTTAAACTGCGGGTGCACGAAGCTTTCTAACTTTCCTCTAGGCAGAATTTGAGCACTTTGAGAATCATAGAAACTAAAGGATTTTAGTAGCAATCGCGGAATGAACCCTTGCAGATAAACAAAGGACAACATTCCGCTGTGGTTCCCGCCCATTTTCTTCCTTAGCTGCCACACTGTCTTGAGCAGCGAATGGGTGTCTGGGGAAAAGGCATCCATGGTATTAACAAGGAAGGACACTGTTTTGAAAAAGGAAAAGCATTCCATGATTTTCTAAAATAACTCTTCCAGTGCCGTATGCAAATTGTATTTTAAAAGACCCAAATTATGTGTGTCATTGGGGGGGAGGACCACAAGAATGTGTAATAGGCAGATAACCAACTGAATAGCTTTGGTTAGTAAAGCTATGACTGCTTTTTCATAAACTCCATTTCTTTTCATTTTTCATCATAAAAACAGGTGGGACCTGTTCCCTGTTCTTTGTTGCTGTTGGTTTGAAATTCTGCACACAGTGGTTCTTTGTGTGATCTTCTGTGGAGCTGGTCGTGTTCTGCCCTCAGTCTGGCAGGTGAGGAGGAGTTTCTTTACCTCAGTAGCCGATCGAGGGAAGGTGTAAAAGAAAAGTTTAAGCAGGAGATAAATTAGGCAACAGCAGCACTAGATCCAAATGCCACTTAATTCCTAAATCATTTATATTAAAATTATTTCATTAATAGGTTACCACTACCTTCTGCTATCTATCTCAAACACATTAAAATATAGATAAGAGCAACTTCACTAACACATTATGGTCGCTTGGAATTGACAGCAGTAAAGAGTTATCCAGTGTATGCCAATGAGCACAAGGCTTCAGAGGAAAACTCAGTCCTTTCTCTCTAATTTGCTTTCTACAAAAGCCTGTAATGTTCCTACACCATTTACATTAGACCCTGCATGCCCAGATACTGGTCTCATTGATCCTTCCTCTCCCTGCCAACCATTATATATGAAGGAAGAGAGGGAGGGTCATTTAACAATGAATTTTCCCATTGTGTAACTGTTACAAAGCTATCCAGGCTTAATAACTTGTTGTTTTCTAAGTCACTGTGAAATTTCAAGATTTTAATGGTCCTTAAAATATAATACCCTGTGTCACTTATTTCCTGAAGTGAAAGTTAGTGCCTGCCCTTGGAATTCATGTAAAACAAGTGGTTCAATATGGTTTGAAGAGGGAATAAAAACTTGATAAGCAATTAATCTACCTTGAATGCTTTCCTAATGGTTTGTGCCTTTTCTTACTGATTTTTTTAAAATCCAGAGTTTTCAAAAGAAAATCAAATAAAACATGCAACCATATCTTTCTATAGCACATTTGCTAGAGTAGAACCCACACACAGAGAGGCAGCAAAGTATGAACATTTAAATAATTTAAAATAAAGATGTTTCTGATTGAATAGTAACAGTTTAGAAAACACCCCCCCCCATGCCTGAAAGATATGGGGGCTGGAAAGATTTGAAATGGGAAAATAGATAAAGGGATGTAGATGAGGGGTTGATTTTCTTGCAGGATAAACCTACATGTAGCATTTAATTTAGGAAAAACAAGCCATCACTGTTTGACTGCTGACTTGCAGAGGGGACAGCTTAAGAATAAAGCTAGGGCAAAAGTATCACTGAGACTTGAGGCTCAGCTACAAAACAGAGCTAAGTCTCACTGGTGCCAGTCACTGCGTCTTCACAACTCAGCAAGATGCTGGAGCAGCCTTCCAGCAAAGGCACACTGTTGGGAGAAATGAGGCAGGCAATGGAGACTCTTACGAGGCAGGTGGTGACATACAGACTTAAGACCAAGGCTACTAGTCTTAAGGACCTGAAGAGTAAAAGAAATGCAAGAGGGAGAAATACTCTGTGGTTAGTGTGGTCCAGAACACATGTATGCAGGGGGTCAGGTGAGAAGATCACGGCTTTAGCAACTCAATAGAGACCCGTGTCTCTCCCTTAGCAGTGTGGTACAGGGTACAAATGGCAGTTCCGAAGAGCAATCCATGAAAGGTAGAAGCATTATCGGAGTGGAACTAAAAGGGTCAGGGACAGAATCAGAGAACTTGCTCTTAAGTAAATGCAGAAGAATTCTCAGAAGTCTTTGCATGTGAGAATACTTCAAAGGATATTTCTTACAAGGAAGGGATGACCATACCCTAAAGGACAGCATAGATGCAAAAAGATAATGTTCATCTCCAAGACCAGGTTCTGGAGGTTAAAGAGAAGCATTACAGTATCATATTTATTGTGTAAATATGCTAATTACAGATTTTATATGTGTATATATATATGCATATATTAAATGAAATGCTTGGTAAACATATATGGATTTCACCCATATTATTGGCTTAATCAAGAACAAGAATGCTGGTTGCCAAAGTCCCAAGCTGCAGAGCACTTAGTCAGATGCTGAGTGGAAACACCTGAACTGTGAGTGAGCCGAACTGAACATTCCATCAACATTGTTGATACCTAGAAGAGCTGGCTTTGGAAGAAGCTGCTGCACCTCTGATAACCCGGACAAGGACCACGTGCCTGTCATCTGCGTGGGGGTTGTCTCTGATGTGAGTATTGCCAAGTAACCCAATTTTAGAATAGCACAAATTTTAATTATATGTTTCATTTAACTGGCACCTGTCCTTGGAGGCTGTCATTAAATTCTAACAAGCTATGATGTGGGAACTATTATTATCTGTGATTTATGGAGAGTCAAAAATAAATAAGCAGAGAA
This sequence comes from Petromus typicus, assembly GCA_004026965.1. Taxonomy (NCBI): domain Eukaryota; kingdom Metazoa; phylum Chordata; class Mammalia; order Rodentia; family Petromuridae; genus Petromus; species Petromus typicus. The sequence continues at coordinate 512 of PVIR01012037.1, read as the reverse complement.
AGAAACAAAGAAGCCAGAAAGACAGGCTGGGAGGTTTAGAAGACTGGTCGAAATAGAAGAGTAGAGATTCCACTGCTGAAGAAAATAACACAGTGTCAATTAGAAAGTTGCTGGAAAATGAAGATTCAGATCATCAAATTTCTGGTGTCTGAGGTTTGGTTTTACTGAACTCCCACCTCTTCTGTCTCTTTATGCTGTAGAGGGGAGGACGCCCTTTACTACAGTAAACTAGGAAAAAGTGCATCCTAAATAAATTGTTTGACCCTGAGACCGAGTCCATTTTTAAAGTAAGTTCCACTTATTAAGATATTAAATATCTTATGCGATTATTAAATATTAAAATTCTATACTATTTGGCTTCTATATCAAAACCAATGAGAAGTAAAGGTCTGGGAAGGAAAGAAACAGAACAGATAATGCGATCATAGTCACTCATTCTGGGGAGTAGGGTATGTGGGCTCATACTGTCCTGCTTAGTTTAAATTTGGAGCTTTCCATATTAACATTTCTTT
>PVIR01012036.1:0-45739 GCA_004026965.1 Petromus typicus | reverse complement strand
TCAATCTTTCCAAGCCTGGTATGAACATTTCATTGCAGAAAACAGAAAAAAGATTCTTTGGATGAAACATCTCCATGTTGCTGACGTGTTCTCTGCCTTATTATTAACTCTGTGCTGCTGTCTTCCCAAGTTTCTGCTTCTGTTTCCACCCCCCCCCCGTAGGGATGGAAGTCAGGGCCTTTGTACTAAGCTCCAACTCCAGTCCTTTCAATTAATTAATTATTTGTTTATTTATTGCGATACTGGGGATTGAACTCAGGCATGGTGCCACTGAGCTATAGCCCTGGCCCACCTTTTAATATTCTGAGACAGGGTCTTGCTAAATTTCCCAGGCTGAGCTCCAACTTGGAATCCTCTCACCTCAGCCTCCCACAGTGTGGTGCTTGGATGACAGGTGTGCATCTCTGTGCCTGGCTCTTTTTCTTTCTTCGCAGTGCTAGAAGTTGAACCGTGGCCCTTCTATTTGCTACCCAAGTGATCATTTCTGAGGTCTCGCTGTGTACCCCAGGTTGGCTTTGAACACATGGCAATCTTCCTGCCTCAGCCTCCTGAATGCTGGGGTCACAGGAGTGTGCTACCATGCCTAGCCTTTTTAAAAGAGAAAAACAAAATATTAATTGTTGGAGAAGATAGAAAGACATTAGAATATTTGGTCACTGTGGGGAGAGCATAAAATAGTGGAGAAACCGATTCTTCAAAAACTTGAATTATTGGGCTAGGGATTTAGCCCAGTGGTTCCGGCACCTGCCTTGTAAACTCAAGGTCCAGAGTTTAGTCTCTGGTAACCACATACAACAACGCCGGGCATGGTGGTTCACATCTATAATCCCAGCACCCAGCGGGCAGAGGCAGGAAGATTGCTGAGTGCGAGGCTTGCCTGGTTTACATAGTGAGTTCAGGCTCATCCTGAACTACAAAAGCGAACTCTATCTCAAAAAAACCCCAAAAACCCAAAATTTGAACTATCACAAGGCCCAGCAATCCACTGACAGGTAAACTCCAAAACAGAAAGCAGGGATTCAAACACACTTTGTATACCCATGTCCACAGTGGCCTGATTCCCAACAGCCAAAAGGCGAAAGCAAGTCCAGTACATGTTCATCAAACCTATTAAGGACATTCTAAATGTGCTTCCAGCCCACAGTGAAATATCACACAGCCAGGGAAAGGAACTGAGTGTTTTTTGCAAACTGAAATTATAATATTCTCTCTCTCTCTCTCTCTCTCTGAGACAGTCTCTCTTCGTAGTTCAGGTCCACCTTCAACTCACTACGTAGCCCAGGCAGGGCTTGAACTCACGGCAATCCTCTTGCCTCTGCCTCTGGAGTGTGAAGATTACAGCTGTGAGCCACCATGCTGAGCTTGAAACTATAATTCTATCTCACCCAGTCCAAATGGCTTGTATCTAGAATACAAAAAAACTGGATGAGGGGCCAGGGATTTAGGTCAGTGGTTCCAGCGCCTGTCTTGTAAGCGCAAGGGCCTGGTTCAATTCCCGGTAACCACATACAATACTGGGTGTGGAGACTCACCCCAGCAGCAACCAGTACCACATACCACAGTGCCAGGAGGCTGAGCTCAGGGCCATCCTGAACTACAAAGCAAGACCCTGTCTCAAAAAAAAAAAATCGGATGAGGATATAGCTCAGTGGTACCATGGGTACCTGGCAAGGGTAAGGTGTTCAACCTCAGATACAACAAAAAGAGATACAAAGAAACAGCCAGGAATCGCAACAAGTTCGTGGCCAACCTGGGCTACACAGCAAGGCTTTATCTCAAAAAGAAAAAGAAGAAAAAAATAGGTTGGCAAAGATGCCAAGCAAGCCGAGCCTCTGCCCTAATAGACACTAACTCCCATCCTTGCTCCAGGCCAGCACCCTCAAAGCCACTTCCTGTTTCTGGAGTCACCCATCTTGGGCATTTCCGGTCCATGGAGCCCACACTATATGTCCTTGTGTCTGGCATCTCTCACTGAATTCAGTGGTGTCTACTAGGCATGAGGCCCTGGATTCTATTTCCGGTATTTACAAAAGACTCTGGACTCCTTCTCTCTGAGCACCCAAGAGAGAGAAGTTGGCATCATCCCTCATTGAACCGCACCCACGGGCCGCCTGAGGTTGAAGCTGGTGATGGGCAGCAGCCCTTCAGTGGCCAGCTGCTGCCATCTGTGGGGCATGGGGGCAGGGCAAGAAGGACTCAGGTCAGGGTACGAGGTGCTCCCTGTTTTCTGTTGTCTCCTGCCCAAGAGAAAGAAGCTTGCATATTTCAACTTCTCTAATTAGCTGAATGTCATCGCCATATGTGACCCACTCCCAAGATGCCCTGTGAGATCTGGGACCTGCACAGGGCCTGGGGAAATGGCTGCAGCAGGCCCTGGAGTCCAGGGCTCTTTCTTTTTTCTTTGCCCCATTATTTAAAAATCTTTCTAAGTTTAAGATTGTCTTATTTATTTATTTTATTCCTTTTGGTTTTTGAGATGGGGTCTCTCTATGCAGCCCAGGATAGCCTTGATGTCCTGGTAATCTTCCTGCCTCAGCCTTCCAAGTGCTAGAATCACAGACCTGGACCAGTGCCTGGATTGGAACACAGAAAAACGAGGCCTAACACAAGGTTTTGAGTTTGATGTTGGTATAGAAAAAAAAAAAAAAAAAGGCCCAAGAGGAGTTTTATGGGCATAGGCCTTAGTCCCAGGGAAGAATTCAAAAGGTGATGGACAGCCAAGGTGGAATGGTGTGTGGCTGTTTGTCATCCTAGCACTCAAGGATGGGGTGGGAAAACCCAAATAAATAAATAGACAAATAAAAGGCAGGCAGGTGACACCACATGCCAGCACTCAGGAGGCTGAGGTAGGGGATCACAAGTTCCAGCCCAGCTCACTGGCAACTTAGCAACTCACTGAGACCCTGTCTCAAAATGAAAACTAAAAAGGGCTGACGGGCCGGGGATTTAGCTCAGTGTTTCCGATGCCTGTCTTGCAAGCGCAAGGACCCGGGTTCGATCCCCGGTAACCATATACCATACTGGGCGTGGAGACTCACACCCAGCAGCAACCAGTACCACATACTACAGTGCTGGGTGTGGTGGCTCACGCCTGTCATCCCAGCATTTGGGAGGCAGAGGCAGGAGGATTGCTGTGATGTGAGTTGGAGGCTGAGCTCAGGGCCAGCCTGAACTACAAAGTGAGCCCCTGTCTCAAAAAAACCTAAAAAACAAGGGGGGGCTGAGGAGGGAGCCCCGTGTGACACCCCATTCCTGGGACTCTCCACTGAAAGTTTCGCTGACCGAATCACAGACCTAGGGCACCGTGACTGCTGGGACACTGCCTTCCAAGGCTACAAGACTGCAAAGGATGTTGCTTTGGTTGTCTGACATGTGCTCTGCCCTGAAGCAGGAGTAGAGTGACTCCTGGGATTGGGTGGGGGTGGGGACACTCAACAGTGCCCTCCTGCCTGCCCCTCCCCCCAGCCTGCTGGCCGCCCCTGATTGGAGCCCCCCCCAGCTGCCCACAGCCACCTGTCCCAGTCTGTCTGGGCCACCCTCCCACGCTCCATCCTGTCGGCAGGGCCCAGTGCAGAGGCTGTGGGGTAAGAGGGGTCGGGGGAGACCTGGGTGGAGCGTGGGCCCCCGGCATCCGGGGAGGGCACCTCTCAAGCCCATGGGAGCCCTCACCTCCTCTGATGGCCCCCCACACATCTGGGGCTACACTCTTTGCCTCCCATGTGGGCTGAGCCCCTCCCCCAATGCCCTGTCAAGAGTCCCAGGGAAAGGGTGGCCTTGCCGCCTTGGGAAGGGGATTCACTAATGCTGACTGGCAACTAGAAGCTGTAGGAGCCCCCACAGAGCAAGGCTGTGAATCAGGCTTCAAGCTCAGCACAGGTTTCCAAGGAGACCAGCCTCAGTTTCCCCTCTGCCATATTGTACAGAGGCCGCAAGAGGAAAGAGGTAGGGACCCAGTGGGAGGATCAGCATATTCCTAGGCGTGCCCGCCCTGCCCTCAGCGGTCACCCCGACCAGCCTCACTTTGGCTGCTGGGGCTCTGGGCCCCTAGACATGTGAGGTGCTGCTTATTTTGCTCTGCTTTGGTTCCCCCACCCCTGCCCCGTCCTGGGGCTTGAACCCAGGGCCTTCACACCAAGCTACCCCCTCTAGCTTTTTTTGTTTTTTTTTTCATTTTTAAATTTTGAGACAGGTCTTGCTAAGTACTAAAATTGCTGAGGCTGGGCTCAAACTTGCCATCTTCCCGCTCAGCCTCCCCCAGTTCTGAGACGCCGTGCATACCAGGCTTCCGGGTGGGTTTTGGCAACCAAGAACAGTGGTGAGGATGGTCTGGGTGAAGAAGACCCTGTGGAAGGGACAGCCTGACGGCGGCTGGGTAACCACTGGCCCGGCGTGCTGGCCTTCGACACCAGATAAAAATAGTCCCTGGTCTCAGGGAACAGGAGCTGGCCTGAGCCCGGGTTCTGGTGTGGGCCGGGTCTCTACTCATTGCTGTGTGGCTTTGGGTGGGTTCCAGTCCCTCTCTGACCTCCTGTGCCTTGGCTGCCACATTCAGCCATGCAGGGGTGGGACCTGGGAGAGGCTCAAACACGGGCAGTGTCCCAGAGCCCTTGGGGGGTGGAACGCGGTGCCCAGAGCCCTACCTCATAAAATCGTCAAATTGCAGCAGATGTGCTGGCATCTGCGTGTCATCTCAATGTTAGCTCAGCCTGGGCTACTTAGGGACTTAGTGAGACCCTGTCTCAAAATAAAAAATAAAAAGGCCTGAGAATACAGCACAGTGTGGGTTCAATCCCCAGTACCAGGGAAGAAAAAAACAGAATGAATTTATCCAGGGAAGCTGCAGCAAGAAAGAGGAAGGCACAGGATTGGGAGGTGGCGCAGGGGCTGGTTACTTCCTGCCCACAGCACTCCCAGGCCACTGTCATCTCTGCGGGCTCTGGGAAGGCAACACCCTTTCCCAACCTCTCCCAGCCCCACTGCAGAGGGAAGGTCGCTGCTCCTGTCTCCATGACAACCAGAGCCCTGGAGGAGGTGGACCGGGGCCTGGGCAGCTGCCTGGCCGGTGAGGACCTGTCAGTGCTGGCGGAGCCTGGCCCAGGGCGGCTGCAGCAGGACAAGGCCCGAGGTACCTTGACGTCCTTCCACTTCGCACTGACTTCTACTGTGGTTCCCGTGGGCAGTCCTGCCCCCACTCCCTGCCTCAGTGTTTGCCCCAGAACACAGGTGCTCGACAACAGATCTGGGTTTGAGTCCCAGCAACATGGTACCGAGCACTGTGTGTCTTCGGGCAAAGTCTCTGAGCTGGCCTACTCTGCCACCTGTAACTCAGGCTCTTCTCTGCCCTGGCCCAGCATAACAAGGAGGGGGTGGAGTGGCATTAGCCTTGGAGTGTCTCACAAGCTTGACTGTCTCCCTGTTCCCACTAACAGCGACACCCAGGCTGGATGACACCAGCAGCTGGCCCCAGGTGAGTAGCTGGGGATCTCAGAGCTGGGGCCAAAAGAGAAAAACCACCCTGGTCCTTTATTGCTTTTGCTACCATGTGGGTGCCATGCATGGCTGCCCCTCTGCCATGTGCCACCCTGTTTCGGAGCCAGCCAATTATGGACTGAAACCTCCACAGACTGTGAGCTAAATAAACCTTTCCTCCTTTAAAAGAGAGACAGACAGACAGACAGACAGAGTATGTGTGCACCACCCTGAACTGAGCATGGTGACCCACTCTTGTCATTCTGTCACTTTGGGAGCTGAGCCAGGAGGGTCTCAAACTCAAAACTAGTCTGAGTGATTTAGCAAGACCTTATCTTTTCTTTTCTTTTTTTTTTTTTTTTAGTTTTTTTGAGACAGGGTCTCACTTTGTGGTTCAGGCTGGCCCTGAGCTCAGCCTCAAACTCACATCACAGCAATCCTCCTGCCTCTGCCTCCAGAGTGCTGGGATGACAGGCGTGAGCCACCACGCCTGGCACTGTGGTATGTGGTACTGGTTGCTGCTGGGCGTGAGTCTCCACACCCAGTACTGTATGTGGTTACCGGGGATCGAGCCCTGGGTCGTTGCGCTTGCAAGACAGGCGCCAGAACCACTGAGCTGAACCCCAGGCCCAAGACCTTGTCTTAAATTAAACATTACGGCCAGGATTCTGGCGAGGGTGCCTTGCAAGTGCAAAGACCCGGTTCAGTTCCCAGTAACCACATATAACAATGACAGGTGTGGTGACTCACTCCCAGCAGCAATCAGAACCACACACCTCAGTACCCAGGAGGCAGAGACAGGACGGACTGTAAAAGCAAGACCCTGTCTCAAAACAAAAACAAACCATTAAAAAGGGGCAGGGGTGTGACTCAGTAAGAATGTCCTGTCCTGGGTTCCATTCCCAGTACAGTAAAAGAAAAAAGACAAAAGAAAAGGAGGAAAAAAAGAAAGCCCCACTTGAAAGTCTGTTCACCGCCACAGGTCTCTCAGGAGTCCCAGGCAGCCCGTGGTGTGGATGCCAGGCCCCCAAAGATGGAGGAACCTATGGCCAGAGGGGCCGCAGGGCCCGGAAAGGAGAAGCTGAAATCTGCAGCGAGTGGGTTTGCAGCAGGCTTGGGTGCAGCGGGGGGCGGGCTAGGGTCTCAGCCCTCGACGGCGGGTGCTGGGGGCTGAGGGGACAGCTGGGGGCTTCCACCTGAGTGGCGTCCGCTGTGGCCTTGGCGAAACTGTGCGGCTCTGGCGCCCCTCTCCACCTCGGGAGTGCGCGCAGCCCCTCTAGCCGCCCGGACCTCACGCTGGTCGCCCACAGCCCCCCGGAGCGCCCCGGTCCGCAAGAAGACTCAGGCCGCGCCCCCTGCGCAGCCGCCGCCGCCGCCGCCGCCCGCCCTGAGCGAAGAGCTGCCCTGGGGAGACGTGACGCTCAACAAGTGCCTGGTCCTGGCCTCCCTGGTGGCGCTGTTGGGCTCGGCTTGCCAGCTGTGCCGCGGTGAGCCGGGGTCGCCATAGATGTGGGGCGGGTCTAGGGTCGCCTGAGCGCCCACCCCCAGGGAAAGGACGTTGTACAAGCTAGAGGTGGGGGAGAGAGACAGAGGAGAAGAGACAGACAGACAGACAGACAGACAGAGACAGAGAGACAGGCGTCTTTGCGGCTCCTCCGGAGTGGGTCTTTTCTTTTTGTTTCTTTGCAGTACTGGGGATGGAACCTAGGACCTTTGTACTGAGCTTCAGTTCCAGCCCTTTCAATTTTTATTTTATTTTATTTTATTATTATTTTTTTGAAACAGTGTCGCTAAATCAGTGTATTGCCTGGGCGGGGCTCGAATTTGCAGTGCTCCTGCCTCAGACTCCCACAGCCCTAGAAGGACAAGCCTGCGCCACCCAGCCCTCCCTTGAGCCTAGCGTGACTACTTCACCCCATATAAACCTCGCCCAGGGCCCTCACATCCTCCTTCCTGAAACAGACAGTGACGTGTGTGCCCCGTAGTCACCCCGAGCTGTCTCCCAGGCGCGCTGGAGTGGCTCCTTGAAGGACCGACATAGGCCTGTCGCGGGGCCCTTCCCCTTCCTACTGGACCTTGTGAACTCCTGTCCCCCACGAGCCTAGAACAACCCTCCACTACCTTGCGAGCACTTTCCGGGAAGGTCCTAATACCCACCCAAGCAGACCTGAGGCCCCACCCTTGCCAGGGGGCGCCTGCAGCGTGGAGGAAAAAACAATGACCACTCCTTTTAAAAGGCGAGGTCGCACCAGGCTTGGGGGCACAAGCCTATAATCCCAGCACTCGATGGGCCAGGAGAGGAGAGGTACTGTGAGTTCCAGGCCAGCCCGGGCAACCTAGTTTAAGGTCAGCCTGAGCTACACAGTGAGATCCTGTCCCCAAACGAGCAAGTAACTAACAAATAATAAAAAGGGAGATGTCAGGGAAAGGGGCGCCCCAAACCACGGGGCCCCAGAGGCTCAGAAGAAGCCAGGCGGCCTCTTAGGACCCAGGAAGTTCCTGCGGCCGGGGCCGGGGTGCTGGGGGGAGAGGGAAGGGTGGATGATGGGGTCGGTGCCGCACCCGGGCTGGGGCTGATCCGCTTTTCCACTCTCCCCCACCCAGACGCTGTGGCAGGGGAGGAGGCTGCCCCCGCCCCCTGGGTCCCACCAATCTCATCCCCTAAGGGGCTAGCGTCGCCGGCGGTAAGCCCTTCCTTCCAAGTAACCCCAGGGTGTGCCCCCCTCACCCCGTCTGAGAACGGGGAGGCCGGTGGGCGGGAGAGGTAGGTTTGAGCCCTAGGACCCTAAACTGTCCGTGTTGCAGCCTAAGCCCGCAGCCTGGACGCCTCCATCGAGACCACCCGCATCCCAGGTGCGGCCACCTGCACCTCAGACAGAGGCAGGGGACAAGCCCGAGATTCCCAGGAGCCAGGAGGCTGCAGAGAAGGTGCAGAGAGATCCTGGAGAGGCCACCGCAGAGGCCACTGAGGAAGAGCGCGCGACCCCCACTGAGCAGAGTCCCAAGGAGAAGCCGCGGAGGGAGAGGGCGCGGAAGGACGAGAAACCATGGAAAGAAAAACCACAGAAGGAGAGACCACGGAAGGAGAGACCGCAGAAGGAGGAAAGGCCGCGAGCTGCCAGGGAACCCGAGGAAGCTCTGCCCCGACGGCGCTGGGAGGCGCGCGGAGGGGGCCATCGGCCGTGGGCGCGGGACTCCAGGGACTCGGAGCACCGAAAGAGGCAGTCCTGGGCCTCCCCGCGGCGCTCGGAGGAGGACCGGCCCCCAGGCAGACAGAAGCACCGCCTGGGCAAGGGGCGGGACTGAGTTGCGCAGGGTGCCGCCGGTCAATCCCGGACCCGTCTCCACTATGCTGCGGCCTCGCGGCTCCAGTAAAATAAAGCCAGTGCTGAGGCCGAGAGCCGACTGCTCCTTTGTGCCTGGACCCTGGACCCTTACGGATGGGGGTGGATCGCTGCTGGCGAGGGGAAGGGACGGTGAACTCCTGGGGAGGGGGGGCAGGCCTTGCCCAAACGAAGAAAAGGCATCTACGCAGGGTGCCCCTGGTCTTTATTGGAACCAATAAATAAGGGAAAGGCTTCTCAGCGAGGAGGGTCACCGGCAGCCACACTCAGTGGCCACCATATTGGGCACGTGGTGCGCGCTGATGCGCTCCTCCGACAGGCTGATGAGGAGCTTGCCCGCGTAGGCTGTGGGCACACAGCAGGGCGGGCGTGCCAGGACTGCCCCCCGAGCCTGCATCTTCAGGAGCAGCACCACGTGGTTGCCATAGTGAGGGCTGCGGTCGGACTGCGGCCAGCCGCACGCGCCCTGGCAGTTATTGGCCTGGTAGGTCTCCGGGATGAGCACGGAGCGCTCGGCCCGCAGGTCCACGCTGAGCTCGCGCAGGGCGCACGGCCCCTCGGTGGACGTGCTGCGCTGAGCCCGCGCAGCGCCGCGCCCATCCCGCCCGCGCCACTCCGTGCGCAGGCCCTGCAGCGCCTTGAGAAGCAGCAGGGCGCGAAGCGGGTCTGCCGGGGGGCTGCCAGGCTCGCCGGGGTCACTCGGGCACAGCGAGAGCAGTCGCGCGAGCAGCGGGAGCGCGGTGGGCGGCAACCCTGGGAGGTCGCGCAACTCCGCGGCCGCAGCCTGAAGCTCGACGGCCACGCGATGCACCAAAGCTGCGGCCCAAGGCGTGGACGCGGGACCCTGCAGCGGGGCTGGGTGCCCAGCACTGGCCGCAGCGGGTGGCGTCAGTAGCACAAAAGGCTCGTCGCCGTCTAGCAGACGTTCTAGTGCTGCAGGGTCGGACAGATTGACTAGGCCTTGGGGGAAGCTAACCAGCGCTCCCGGGTCCAGGGCCAGGCGCGTCGGAGAGGCCTGGGCTGTGGGACCCCGCAGCGCGCGCACGAGGCGTGTGAGTGTCGCCAAGAAGGGGTCGGTGCTGGGTGGCAGCTCCTCAGGCTCCAGGGACAGCCTGGAATCCACGGGGGGGTGGGGGGAGGGAGTACGTCAAGAAGGCTCAGGGTTGCACTGCCCCTACCTCCCCTTGCCTGCTACTCGGGGCCTGCGCACACCTGGCTGGCGGGAAGGGTACTGTATCCAGCTGGCCCCGCGCAGGCAGAGGGGCAGGACCGGATGGCGGCAGCAGAAGCAGGGTGGGAGTCTTCCGCGTGAAACAGCGGGGATCCGGCCCGAACATCAAGGTCTGCAACTGGGCTGTACTCAGGGTGGCACCTGCGCCAGGAGAGTGTGGGTCAGCGCAGGAGCTGGGGTCTGCCGCGCCCCTTCATCCCCCTACTCCTCCACCAGCATACCGTCTGTGCGGGGCTGCAAGGTCAGGGCAAGCCCTGGGCCGCGCCAGGCCCTTTCCGGACTGTCCACAGCCAGCGCCAGATAGCGGGTATCCGGGGTGGGACAGAGGTTCTGCAGAGATGGGGGCCGCTGTCCCTTGGGCCGCAGGTTTGGTGGGACACTGCCCCACCCAGCCCGGCCTGGCCTCTGACACCCTTCCCCCCTCCAGGCTGGCACAGCTCTCCTCATGACCCTTGGAGCCTCCTCCCTTGCGACCAAGAGCCCCATGCAGCTGCTTCCAAGTACCTGGATGGCTGGCAGCTCAGCCCCAGTGACAGTGACCTCAGGGCCAGGCCCAAGGCCAGGGTACAGCACCAGCAGCGCCTGCTGCCAGGGGCTGGGGGCTCTGGCTGGGGGCTCCTGGAACTTCAGCGAGGGTGTCGGGTCCCACGTCACTGCAGCCGAGAGAGGGGCACTGCTGAGCCGCTGAGGCTGGGCCGCCCCAGGCCTGATCTACAGGGAGCCCCTTCTTAGCCAGGACGGAGCAGCTGAAGGGTCCGAGGGCCCTTGGCGCTGCTCCCACGGCGCTCGGTGCAGCCCTGGCTGGAGGGACAGCGGCACATTTCCCAGCCGCCTCCCACGGCATGGGCCAGGACCATGTCTGAAGGATGCAGGGGACCACTTCTCAGGGCTTCTGTGCGCAGCCTTGTCCTGGACACCGAGGGAGGAGGGGAGGACCCTTTTTCTGTGACCGTGCGCCCTGTGCGAGCTCCCCTGTGGGTGGGGAGGGGACCACCAGGAAGACTCCCACCCTGACCCCCAACTTCCAGGCAGGACAGATGGAGGACACAGTGCTGTGTGTCAGAGGGGACTCTGTCATCCTTCAACACGGGGTGCTGTGCTCAGGCCCCTGGGTTCCCCGTGTACCTTCTGCCAGGTGCAGGATCAGCAGCCGCTGCCCCCCAGGTTTCTGCAGCCAGTCCCGTAGGTGCTGCAGAACAGGCAGGGCGGCCTGGGTGTGGCCAGGGCTGCAGACCCCGAAGGTGGCCAGGTCATGGGGTCCCCAGCGGGTGTCCTGCACAGCCTCCAGGAAGGCCTGCTCGTAGCTACTCAGGCCTCCCAGTACCTGCAGCAGGGGCCCACTCCCATTGCTGGCACCACTCAGTGTCACCAGGCACATGGGATCTTGTGGGCTACCCGGTGGCCAGACCCAGTCTTCAGGGAAGGTGAGGCCCCTGGTGCCAGCAGCCACATCTTCTCCACGGGCCTCCGCCCCTAGCACAGTCCCCAGGGCCAGCAGCACCAGGGACAGCTGGGTGAGAGGTAGCCCCTGCATAGTGGGTGTGCCAGGGGCTGGGTGGCCCTGCTCGGGCTTATATGGCCAGGGTGGAATGTTTAGGGGAGGGACGCACCCTATCTGCTCTGGAGGTGACCTTGGGGACAAGGCCCAGTGCCCCACCAGGGGCCTGGGCAGGTGGGAGGTGTCCTTCTCAAAAGGGCTTTCTGTCTCTCTCTGGCCATGTATCTTTGCTCTCTCTAGATAGAGCTCAGACTGCAGAACTTGTCACAAAGCTGTCCTTGAGGGGCTGCCACACGGGACTGTAAACAGCTGTAGGGCAGCACAAAGCCCCCAACACCCAGGACAGGAGCAGAGGCCCAGGCTGAGGAGCACCAGTGGGCGTGGGGCAGTAACGGGCCCTATCTTGCTGGGGCTCCCTAGGACTGTGCTCACCTTTTATTTTTTGTGGTACCAGGGACTGAACTCAGGACCTTGTGCTTCTAAGTACGGCGCAGTACTACTGGACTAAATCCCCAGCTCCACCTTTTTTGGTACCAGGGATTGAACTCAGGACCTTGCAATTGCCAGGCTGGTGGTGTGCTGCCAGCTACATGCCCAGCCCCTCACTTTTCTGAGACAGGGCCTCACTATGCACCCCAGGCTGGCACTGAATTCCTGGCAACCTCCAGCTTCAACCCCCTAAGTGCTGCAGTTATAGGTCTGCACCACCGCACCCAGGGTCCTCCCCACTTCTGGGCCCTGCCCCGGTCCTCAGTAGACAAGCATTCCGGAGCTGCCACAGCAATCCGTGAGACGTGGGGGAGGCTGTTTAATGGGCTCCAGAGACAGTACAAAATGCTCGGGCCTCTCCGTGGGAAAATACAGAAAAACACAGAGCAGGGAGGGTAGCTCTTCAGTTGGTTGGGGGAGGGGGGGGAATGTTCCCAGGGCCCTCGGAGGGCAGTGGGGGCCTCAGCATTGGTGGCATGGGAGTTGGGGGGTGCACACCGGGATTGGAGGGGTGAACTCCGGGAGGCTGGGGGTGCACCCCAGGAGCTGCAGGATGGACCCCAGGAGGCTGAGGGTGGACTCCAGGAGCCTGTGGGTGAATCCCGGGGGCTGCAGGGTGCACCCCAGGGGCCTGGGGGTGAACTGCAGGAGCAGGTGGGTGGACCCCTGGGGCCTGTGGGTGGACCCCTGCTGATGGGGGAGGGTGGACCCCAGGGGCCGGTGGGTGGACCCCTGGAGCTGGTGGGTGGACTCCTGGGGCCGCTGGATGGACTCCAGGCGCTGGAGGGTGGACCCCTGGGGCTGGTGGATGGACCCCGGATGTAGGAGGGTGGACCCCTGGTGCTGGGGGGTGGACCCCTGGTGCTGGGGGGTGGACCCCAGTCGTGGGAGGGTGGACCACTGGTGCTGGGGGGTGGACCCCAGGAGCCGGAGGGGGCAGCTGGGGAGGCCCCGGAGGCCCTGAGGGGGCTGGCCCAGCGGGGGGCATGGGGGGCAGCGGCAGGCCTCCTGGCGGGGGTGGAGGAAGAGACTCCGGCAGTGGAGGCCGAGGAGGCAGCCCATTCATCAGCGGGGGGGGGGGTCGCTTCACCCCAGGGGGCCCCGCAGGGAGGCTGGGTGGAGCTGGGGGCTTCTCCATCTTGAAGTGGAACTGCAGGAAGAACTGGAAGGGAGAAGGCAGGCTTAGCGGGCAGAGGCCAGGATGGGGCAGGGCCGCGTCTCACCTGCCCAGGCTGCCACCCACCTGCTTGGTTTCTCGGTTCCAGTGAGTCCAGAACTTGCCTTCCGCCTTGTCAATCTCTCTGCTGGGCACCTGGTGGGGGAGGGACAGGGTTCCTGGTCACCACGGCCTTCAAGACCACAGAGGCCAAAGGCGGAGGACTCCCTTCAGGCAGGAGGCTCAGGCGGGCAGCTGGGGGACCTGCTGGGCTCCTCCTGAGATGCTCTGGGGAACTCCATGTCTTTATAGTTGTGGGGAGGAATCCAGGGCCTCTTGCACAATAGGAAAATGCTTACCACCAAGCTGCATCCCTTTCCCTTTATAAGCATTTCACTAATTCTTTTTTTTTTTTGGAGACAAGGTCTCGCTTTGTAGTTCAGGCTAGCCTCAAACTCATCACAGCAATTCTCCTGCCTCTGCCTCCCGAGTGCTGGGATGACAGGCGTGAGCCACCACGCCCGGCACTGTGGTATGTGGTACTGGTTGCTGCTGGGGTGAGTCTCCATGTCCAGTATGGTATGTGGTTACCACGGAATTGAACCTGGGCCCTTGCACTTGCAAGACAGGTGCCGGAACCACTGAGCTATATCCCCGGCCCATTACTAATCTGTTTCAAATACAAGGTCTTGCTGTGTCCAGGCTGGCTTCAAACTCAGTGATCCTTCTCTCTCAGCCTACTGAATAGTTGTGCCACTTGGCCTCGTAAGGCCTTTTGGAGGGCAGAGAGCTCAACCTGGGGGCGGAACAGACCAGGTTTAATCCCAGTTGTTACTTAACTAGTCTTGTGGCCTCAGAAACTCAAACTTCACATTACTTATTTTTTATTTTTTAGTTTTTGGGGACAGGGTCTCAGTTTATAGTTCAGGTTGGCCCCAAACTTACTACTTACTTAACCCAGACTAGCCTCAAACTTATTGCAATCCTCCTGTCTCTGCCTCCCAAGTGTGCTGGGGTTACAGGTGTGATCCACCACACCCGGACACATTACTCATTTTGTTGCTGCTATGCTGGGGCAGAAAGCACAACAGCCACCCATCCTGGTTTGGTCCCTGGGGAAAGGTGACATGGCCACACAGATCTGGGCCCATTCTAGAACTCCTACTCCTGCTTCTATGGTGGCAACGAAGGAGTCCTGAGGCAGCCTCCACAGGCCGGGTGTGGAGGCGCAGCTGTGCGCCTTCAGGCCCATAGGTCCTCCTAGCTCCTCATCTTGGGGCTGTGGGTGGTAACCACACACCTTGAAGGCAATGGTCTCATAGGGCTCGGCGGCCATCAGCAGGTACTGCCAGCGGCGGTCAGGGGGCTCGATCCTTTGCTCGTAGGCGGACATGAAGCGGTGGCGGGGCATAATGCCCTCGGCGATCTCAGGGTAGTCAATCTGGAGGGACACAGCCACTCAGGGGATGCCCTGGGCCTCCCTGCACACCCGAGACCCAACGCCATCTCACCTGGAACAAGAGGCTCTGCTGGCCCATCTCTGTGTCCCTCTGCTTCGTCACTGCAACACATGAGGGTCAGGCCAGGGACTCGTCTTCCCTGAAGCCCGGGGGGTGGGGGTGCATCCTGGCATGGTCTAACGCCACCCATGGAATGGGAAATGGGGTTGTGGAGAGGTCCCTAGGCCAGTGAGGAGAGTGCCGGGGCCCCACAGATGCCTGAAGTGGGGGTAGCAGGTGGACAGAAAGGGGTTGGTGCTAGAAATGTGACCACCCCTGGTGACAGTGGTGTGGGACAGAGTGAGGAGGACCTGCACTCAAAGGCCAGAGAGGCCCGCCAGGGCTCAGGGCCCACAAAGAACTCATTTGTGTGGTGGTGGGAGCTGACAGCAGACTCCCTTCTGCACCTTTGTAGCCAGGGCGGCCAATCTTCACGAACTTCTTCACCTCCACCTTGACCTTCTCAGGCGCTGGCTGGGCGGGGGCCTCCTTGGCCTCCTTGGCTGCTCGCCGGGCCCTGTGGGGAGACAGACGTGGTGCTGTGGCCTCCCCCGCGGGACACCAAGGCCACAGGCCCAGGTGCCGGAGCCTAGCCTGACCTTGGAGCTCATCTGTGAGGTGAGAGACGGGGGAGGGGGTGGGAAGTGGGCACATCGGGCAGCAGACATCAGGCCACCCCTGAAGCACTGCCTAGTCACAGCCCAGGCTGGCTCTGGTGTCTCTACGCTGAGGGTCAACAAGGCGGGTGGGTGGATACCGGTCCCCGAGGGAGGCTGAACACTCACAGGTTGGTCTGATGCTTCTTCCCCTGAGTATGTGCCAGGTAGCTCCCCTGGAGAGGGAAAGAAGCGCATCAGGGCCTAGGGAGCATCTCTTGGCCCCTCCCCGCTCGTCCACACCAGAAGTGGGGGAGCTGGGTCAGGGTAGAGTCTAGCCAAAGGTGATACACAAAGCTGGCGGGGGGTGGGGGTAGGGGCGGAGAGGTCCTGCATGTGGGACGGGGTGCACACGTGAAAAGCTGCAGACACAGGAGTTGTGGAGCATGGGGGACCTGCTGGGGACAGCTGTGTGGCCAACTCTGGTAACACTACCAAGAAACATACTCTTTTTCCCACTTGGCACAAGCAGGCAGAAGTCAGGGACACCGCTCAACACTCTGCAGCGTGCAGGATGCCCCAGAGAGCACGGAGTGGCCCTGGCGTGCAAGGACCAGTGGCTTCAAGGGAGGACAGAACAAACAGGGCAACTTCCAGGGCCAACAAGGCCAACTCAAGACATAACCCGAGGCTGGCAGGCAGGCAGCAAGCAGCGAGACCCTGGGCTGTCACTCGGCCATCTCATAGCCCCCAAAGGGAGGAGCAGGGGCCACATCTGCTTCCCTGAACTTCAGAAAGATGCAGAGAAAAGGGGCACCCCAGCGTGCAGGTGTTGCTAGCTGTGCTCCACCCTTAGACACACACAGTGGTGACAGCACCAAGAAAGAACTACAAAGTCCCTCAGCAAACCCCCAGGGAGAACTTCGGGTGCTAAGGTCACACACAGGCAGACTGTGGGGACTTGGCCTGCACCCACAGCCCTTGCTGTCTTTCACAGAAAGATGTCCTGAAGCAGATGGGCAGCCAGTTCTGAGGAGAGGATCCTGGGCGACCTGCTGTCCTCTCAGAGACAGTGACAAGGGGCCCAAGAGCTCAGGGACAGGGCTGCGGGACAGCAGGGCCAGTGTGGCGGCAGGGCCTCAATGTACCTCATTGTTGTGAAGCGTCAGGCAGAGCTTGCACTCATAGGATCCCAGATGGTTTTTCATGAAATATGGGTCCTGGGAGGGAAGAGAGGGTCTGTCAGACGGCGGATGACCCTGTGGTCAGGGCCCAAGGCTGGGATGGCTGGGAGCTGCTGGCCTCTGCCAAGGCAAAGCCCCACATGGAGCCTTACTGGCCACATGGGGGTGGGAGCAGCGCATTGATCTAGTGACCCTGGGAACAGCCCAACAATGCCCCTTTGGGGATAACCTGCCTGGCGCTATAGAGGGTGCCCACCTTATTGATGTCAATAGTCTCTAGCGCCAGCTGCCGGAGTCGCTCCCTGCGGTCCCGGTTGCTCTCGGAGGAGGAGGCCACACCTCCACTGCCCGTCTTGCCCCCGGGGCGGTGTTGGAAGTCCATGGCGAAGGCCTGGCAGCTTCACAAGGCAGCCGGAGGAGAAACTGCAAAGGCAAATGGGATATGGGTGGCTCTGGAGAGGAGAGTCGCTGGATGCTGAGCGGGCTTCAGACTCCGATGAAGGGCTGTGGGTTCATCGGGACACTTCCCAGTGATCCTGGCCGAGGCAGGGAGGAAGTTAAGTTACTCCCGCCCACAGAGTACTGAGGCTGGGACCAGAAACAGCAATGGGATACCTGCAGAAGCCCAACCAGGGAAGACGAGGGACAGTCTGAAGTCTCACCACTGCCAGGGACCTTCCTGGACCGACCAGGACCCCCTTTACTCCTTCCTGAGTTTCCTTTTTCAGTGGCTACACCCACTAGTCACAAATTCTGTTTCTGTGACTTGCCACAAGCTCGCCTGAAGGCAAGAAGGTATTTTGCTCTGGACCCTGCCTAACACACAAGATGGTCTCAACAGCTGTTTGTAGCCAAGAAAGAGGGCCTAGAGTTTTTTCTACACCCCGGAGACCTCCCTGTGACTCTCTTCCTGTATTCTCCTAGGCTCAAACAGAACCTTCAGGAAGCTTTCTCCGATTAGAATATCCAACGCTTGTCCAGAATTCTTCAATGTCTGCCCCAGGCCTTTGCTTTAAACCTAGGATGAGCTCAGCGACAAAGTCCGGGATGATGAGTGAGTTATATGCCCCCTCCCACTTCCTCTACTGTATAATTTTATACAGTAGAGGGATTTAACTCAGTGGTTCTGGCGTCTACCTACCAAGCACAAGGTCCCAAGTTTGATCCCCTGGTACCAAATACCACAATGCTGGGCACGGTGGCTCAGACCTGTAATCCCAGCACTTGGGAGGCAGAGGCAGGAGGATTGTTGTGGATTTAAGGCTAGCCTGGGCTACCTAATGAGTTCAGGGCCAACCTGAATTACAAAATGAGATTCTGTCTCAAAAACAAAACAAAGTAAATTTTTCTACAGCAGAGAGGACTTTACAGATGGGATTATAGAGCTTGACAGGGGGCTGGCTCCTCTTGGATCTGCAAGGCCCCAGTGTGTTTACTGGCATCCTGGGACCTTCATAAAAGGGTAGCAAGAGGATCAGAGTCAGAGAAAGAGAGCAAAGGAAAGAGAGACGGACTGGAAGACGCCATGTGGCTGGCTCCAAAGATGCAAGAAGGCACTGCGAGCAGAGGTATGAGTGCACCTCTAGGAGCTGCAAAAAGGCAGGATGCATTCTGCCCCGGAGCCTCTACTAAGAACCAGCCCACTTTGCACCTAGCCGAAAGGCTGTGTGTGTGGGTAAACGGGTCACCCATGGACGGCCAAAGAGGACAGGAGCGCCTGCCTCCAAGTTTCCCTGTGGTGCTGGACAGCAGCCAGTCCAAGCAGAGTAAGGGGAATTAATTTGTTTAAACATGGGAAAGATACAGCCAAGAAGCACAGGAGATGTTATGAGGTTTAGAGAAAAAATATCAGAGATACAAAGAAAATACAACTGATGATAAAAATGAAGTTAAGGGGGCCAGGGAGTTAGCTCAGTGGTTCCAGCGCCTGTCTCGCAAGCACAAGGACCCAGGTTCGATTCCCCAGTAACCACATAACAATACTGGGTGTGGAGACCCACACCCAGCAGCAACCAGTACCACATACCACAGTGCCGGGCGTGGTGGCTCACGTCTGTAATCCCAGCACTCGGGAGGCAGAGGCAGGAGGATTGTGATGTGAGTTGGAGGCTGAGCTCAGGGCCAGCCTGAACCACAAAAGCGAGACCCTGTCTCAAAAAACCTAAAAAAAAAAAAAAAAAAAAAAAAATGAAGTTAACTGATTTGGAGGAAACTGTATGGCATCAGAAGTCAGGCACACACCTGTAGTTCCAGAAGTCAGAGGAGGCTGAGGCAGGAGGATCGCCACAAGTTCGAGGCCAGCCTAAACTACATAGTGAATTCAAGGCCAGCCTGTACTACACAGTGAGAACCTGTCTCAATTCAAAAAAAAAAAAGAAAGAAAGAAAGAAAGAAAGAAAGAAGAAAGGGAAGCATCCTGGTTAACCACATTATTTGCTTTAGTACTGAAACAGTAGTATTCCCAATATTAGAAAACATAACAGAGGATGTCATGGAATCGGAGGGAGGGTGAGTAGCACGAGACTTTATCTTTCCTAACAAGAAATCGGTAGGTGACACCTGAAAACGTATACATCTAGAAACAAAATTTACAGTCCTGGCACGGTAGTGCACACGTGTCATCCCAGACAAATTGGAGACCAACCCGGGCAACTTAGTGAGTCCCTGTCTCAAAGCAAAAAGTAGACGTGGCTAAGTGTGAAGTCTCCGGGCTCAATCCCCATGTCACCACAAAAAAGGAGTGTGTAGGGAGCCGACTGCAAAGTAAGGACCAGAGCCTCTGCGGCTGTGGCCTAGGTCCGGAATGAATTCTTTTTTTTTTTTTCTCTTTTGGTAATGGGAGACCGAACCCAGGACCTTAGCGCTGAGCTACATCCCCAACACTTTCGTTTTTATTTTGAGACAGGGTCTCACTAAGTTGCCCAGGCTGCGCTCAGACTCGTCATCGTCCTGCCTCAGCCTCTCAGAAAGCTATTTTCCAGAGGTCCCTCAGGCTGTTCCGTTCTGCGATGCCGGGATGCACTTGCAAAGCGGGGGCACCTCACCTAACAGAGCAGGGTCGCTTTCGGCGCGGGGCAGACGCTGGGGCCCCCGATTTACAGGTAAACGACTCGAGGCGCTCACAGTGAGTTAACAGAACCGCCAAGACCCAAAGCCTGCCTTGTGGCGCAGTTTTCAAAGGAGGCCTGTGGGAAAAAGCAGTCACGACCTCAAAGCGCTCTGAGAGGACGTTCCGGGGCGCGCCGCCCGCTCGCGAGGCCCAGCACATGCGACTCGATCTCATGCGCACCCTTCCTCAGTATGCCTCGGGGACGCGTGGCCCTCAGCCCGCGCCAATTCTTACCTAGGCCGAGGCCGCGGAGCCGAGGGACAACCGCCACGACTTCGCTGTGCGCACGCGCGCTTAGGGCCAAAGGCCCACTTCCGGGGGCAACGGAGCAGGCTCTCCCGTGTGCGCATGCCCAGTCCACCCTGTAGCCCGGATGATTACTCGGACGGCGGGAAGAAAAAAGGATCGTGATGAAAGCGCGGGGTAGAGGCGAAGGTGCGCGTGCGCAGAACACGTTCGATTAAATATCGGTTGATTCCAAATTGCCTGAGGCTGGCTGCCGCGAGAGGGCGGGCTGAGCCTCTTAATAATTAATTACTGCTCGCCCTACTGCGCCTGTCTAAACCAAGATGGGAGGGAAGGGGCCAGGAACTGAGGGCAGGCAGAAAAGGTCCATCTGCCATGTGAGTGTTGTAAATTTGTCCCACTTCAAACTCAGTGCGTATTTCATAGTTATAAACGCACGCGTCCTCTACTAACTAGACTATACACTGTCCCACTGTGCCCCTACAAGCTAGCGCCACCCAGTGGCGGCAGCTTACAATGGCCAACAGACAAAGCGCAGGCGCAATAGCCTTGAGAGCGCTTCCGGATTGGTGCCCTGAGACTTTTGTGGCGCTGGCCGCGGTGGAATCCGAGACGGTGGCCGGGAGGGAGGGCGAGGCAAACCATTCCTCGTTCTCTTTCCCGGTTCCGCGCGGCTGTTACTATGCGGTACAACGAGAAGGAGCTGCGGGCCCTGTCCCAACAGCCGGCCGAGATGGCCGCCGAGTTGAGCATGCGAGGACCCAAAAAAGGGAGTGGTGAGTAGTTTGGGGACGAGGACTCGGTCGGGACGGGGCGGGGTGAGGGCGGGGGGTTACCCCGGCTGCGCTGAGCCCCGCCCTATGCCCGCAGTTGCCAAGCGGCGGCTGGTGAAGCTGGTGGTCAACTTCCTGTTCTACTTCCGCACGGACGAGGCAGAGGTAGGGACGTGGGGGCCGCGGGGGGCCCGCGCGGGCGGGCTGCCAGCACTCACGGCCGTGTCTTGCGCAGCCCCTTGGAGCCCTGCTTCTGGAGCGCTGCAGAGTCGCGCAGGAAGAGCCCGGCGGCTTCTCCATCAGTGAGTGGCTCCCGTCCCTTCCCGGCCAGGCTGCTCCCTCCCTGGACACAAGAGCCCCTTTAATGGTTCTTGGGCGGCCCAAGGTCAGGTGCTGGCCGTCCGCCCCGCGCACCTGCCAAGACACCTCTGGGCTCCTGCCCACGCCTTCCCGGCTGCCCTGGACTCTCCTCCGGTGTAGGTCCCCTGCCAGCCCTGCCCAGCTGCTGCTCTAGCTGCTGCCCAGGACGCCACCACGACCTTCTTTTTGGCTGTCTCTCCCCTCCCTCTTTGTTGGCCAGATGCTGGATACCCCGGAGGGAGGGATGGGACTGCCAGTCACCTGTCATCTTTAGGAGCTTCCGGTTTGCAGGAGAAAAATGGGACCGTGTCTGTCTCTTGGGGCTGGCATTACAGTGCCACAGCTTGGTGACATATAGCAGAGGAGTCAAGGGGAAGAAGTCCGATATCTGGGCAGGGTTGGTTCCGGCTTAGACCGCCAGTACTGGTCCTAGGCCTCTCCCTGGGCCTCCTTGGGGTTCTTGGGCCTGTTGGAGCTTTGGCTTCTGCCTCCCAAACACGGCTTTTTGTCTATAGGAATACACCAGTTGTTGGATTTAGGGTTTTTTGTTCTTTTCCCACCAGTGCTGGGGATTGGACCCAGGACCTTCCCAAAGACCCTGTTCCAAACTGGGTGGTACTCACAGGTTACAAGGGGGAGGCCAGGGCTCGAATCTCTCCCTTTGGGAGATACGGTTCAGCTCATGACAGAGTGCAGTGAAACCATGATGAAGGCACAGGAGGGGCCATTTTGGGGCGCTGGCAAGAGGAAGCTCAAGCCTGTGGCTGGCCAGGCATGGGGCGAGTGCAGACACCAGAGGCGGTACCCTCCGCCCTTCCTCTGCAGGCTTCATCGAGGACCCAGACAGGAAATACTACTTTGAGTGCTGCACCCAGGAGCAGTGTCAGGAGTGGATGGAGGCTCTGCGTCGGGCCAGGTGGGGCTGAGGGACAGCTGGGAGACCCTGGGCACAGCCGCCACGGAGGGCGGGCATTCGGAATCTGACTGAGCGCATGCTGCCCTCTCTCAGCTATGAGTACATGCGGAGAAGCCTCATATTCTACAGGAGCGAGATCCAGAAGATGACAGGCAAGGTGTGTGCAGGGCCGGAGCTGGCAGAGCTGTGTTCCTGTGCCCCTGGCTCATGGCCACCCCGCCCTGTCTCCGACAGGACCCCCTGGAGCAGTTCGGCATATCTGAGGAGGCCAGGTTCCAGCTGAGCAGCTTGCCCAGGGATGGGCGGGCAGCTTGTGTCGGCGCTCAGCTGGACGAGCTGGACTAACCGTTACCCTGCCAGGCCCTGCCAAGCGGGTGTTTGGGTTCAAGCTTGAGGCTGAGTGGGGGTGGGCAGGGGCAGGGTTTCTGGAGAAAACCTGCAAATGTCCCTTCCCTGTGCCTTGGGACCCACCAGAGGATTCTAGCGCCTGGGTGCCACACTCTGCTGCTAGGCCAAGTGCCTGATCCCTCCAGGAGCTGGTGGGCACCTGGCTGGCGAGGCCAACCTGTCCTGCGCCAGCTGAATGTATGAAACGAAGGCAAGCTGTGAATGGTGAGGGTCTCCCCTGCCAGCTGTGAGCTCCACCACTGCTGATGGGGAATGGGGTGGCCCTGGCCTGGGTTACCACCCTCACTCTGTTCAATAAAGGTACCTCTTTTTCTAACCTGGATGATGGCAAAGTGGATGGAGAAGATGGGGCCCTGGCAGCTGGAGCCCTTTCCTCAGGAGTGGTCCCCACTGGGGCAGAATGGAAGGGAATCAGCTGGGTCTTCTTTCCTTGGGACTCCCCACACCCTGGGTACAAGGGTCCCCACTGTAGGAAGGGCATGCGTCACCGTGTGGTGTTGCCAGGAAAAAAGGGTACGTTGAGACCAGGTCCAAGTGAAAACTGCTTTTATTACAGCGCCAAGGGGTGGGAACAGTGCAGTGGGTGCCCCTGGGGAGGGGTACAGAGTTCACTACAAACACAAAGCAAAGCCAGCGGGTCAGAGAGTGGGCACGAGGTGAGCTGTATGTGGATGGACCATTTCACCAAGAAGAGGGGAGCAGGGCCATGTGTTCTGTGGGTGGATAAATACGGGAGTGGGTAAGTTTTAAATAAGTAGACATTCGCGGGGCTCACACAAAGAATAGGAAGCCTGGTTCCGGGTGACCAGTGGGTCAGCAGGGTCCCAAGAGGGTGGATTGTCTGGTCCTAAAGGTTCCCTGACCAATTCCTGAGCAAGAGCTGCCTGGTGGCCTCCCAGGAGTTGCCCAAGGGCCAGTGCAGCACCAGTCCCCAAGCGAGGGCAGCCCAGGACAGTGGAGCCACACTGCCAGCACCAGACTCCAGGAAGGCCTTGTGCCTCTGCCCTGCCCACCTCTCAGTGACATGGCTCAGCAGGTCTGGGTCAGGACCTGTGCGGCTCAGGCCCAAGCTGCGGAGAAGGGAGGCGCCGCACATGGTGAGCTTACTGTGGGGCACGTGGCCATCCATGGAGCTCAAGAGGGGACTTGTGCTCACGCTGGATGCACCCAAACCCAGCAGTGGCTGCACTGTGGGCACGTGTCCCCAACATAGGGTATTTAGTCTCCCAACACTCAAGTATATATGTAGATAGGTACATGGGGCAGGGCTGTTGGAACACAGCCGGTGCTGTCCCAAGCTGGCACGGGCCACTGGGCCGGCCAGCAAAGCATACAGTGTTTGTTTAGAGAACGTGATCCAAAACCAGGACTTCCTGCCTGCTGACTTTGCTACTGTCGTCTAGAGCGCTGTGTGTAAGAGGTGACTCCTGGTCCCCCAACACCAAGCAGGGCACTGCCCCATGCTGAGAGTTGGGGTGGGATCTGTGGGAATGAGGCGCAGCACCCGGAGACCAGGCTGAGAGCACCAACGTGGGGGGGGGGGTCCCCAGCACCATCTTGAGAACTCACTGCTAGGTGGGAAGGAGTGGGGGTCTACACACAGGCTGGCGAGGCTGGGCTAACGGGAATCCAATGCTCACACCTCCCACACAGAAGCAGGGCAGCGCAAGCCCTAGCCATGGCCAAGGCCAGCAGCACCCCAAGGCTGCTGGGGCTGGACAGATACCAGGACCACCCACAGCAGCCAAGGGGGCCTGTGAGGACACAGTGACAGGCAGGACCCTGGCCACAGGTTTGGGTTGTGTACTCCTACAGAGTGTGGAATGAGGGCCAGCCCTGGGGCCAGTGCCATTTTTGTGCATTTGAATAAATAAGGTTTCTATTCCCCTTGCTTTTCTTTCTTTTTAAGCTCACTGTGCATTATACAATCTAAAAATAAATGCAGTCAAGTCTATGAAATTTATAAATTTTCATCGCATCTCTATAAAATACTGTCACACATCAGCATGACTCTCTTCTCCTATACATAAACACCAGGGCAAGCAGCAGGCCTGCTCATGTCACCAGCTGGCCTGCCCCAGCCAAAGCAATGGGATACAAAAGTAACTGCACTTGTCACGTGCCACCGCACCGTGGGGTCAAGCACGAGCCTCCTCAAGCACCACTTGGAGCAGTTCTATGCTGCAACAGCCAATTTCCCACTGCCATTGGCCCATGGAGCAACCCTTCAGAAAGAAGGGCCCTGCGGCCCAGCTCCTGCCCACATGCCACAGGCAGGGCCCTCAGCCAGCAGTTCAGTCGGGGTCCTCACTGTGGCAGGACGGTGGTCAGTGGGTCCAGAGGAGTACAGTGCTGGCACCAGGGGCAGGGCCTTCTCCAAGGGACTTTCTAACAGCCCTGCCCAGGGCTGGCACCTTTGGCTGGACATGGCAGGTGTCCAAGGACCGGCTTTGGCGTTGGTCAGCATCCAGGGCAGCACCAAGAGGCGGAGGCAGGCGCGGGCCTGGCGGCCGTAGCACCAGGTATGCAGTGGAGGGGTGTCTCAGCGGGGCCCGCCCTGCGGCCCAAGTCTTTATATATATGGTTCTCTCTTACATAGACATTTATACTTCTCAATAGGTTGCCTCTGACAACTCAGATGGAATAAAATAAGTCAGAATTGTTTATACTTTTTAAAAAACGATAAATACTTTATCTAAAACTATTGACAGTACAGACTGGACCAGTCCCAGCACCTCCTGCGGTGTGCCGCCGATTCACAGTGGAGCTCCTCATCCTGTCCGCTTCTGCCGTCCATCTGTCCTCTGTCTGGGGTGGGAGCCTGGCAGCGCGAGCACCGAACAGCAGGTGCTTGGTCCACACCGCCCTTGCATAGGTCGTGCGGGTGAGGTAGAAATCCTAGTTACCTGTGGGGACAGTGGTAAGAGCGGCCAGTCAGCAGCGCACATGGGGGAACCCAGCACAGCCCAAGGGGCTGGAACAGAGGCCTCCTGTGAGCAGACCCACTGCAGAGCCACCTCCCTCTGCCAGCCAGAAGAAAGGCGAGAGGTAGGTGCCCCTGTGGGCACACACAGGTGCTGGGCAACCAGCTGCTGCCTCAGTAGACCTTGGCATTCCACCAGCTCTGTCACGTGCCATGGGGGGCGTGGGGTCCCACCCCACTGCTAGCCCATCTTAGGACAGAGCTCAGCTGGGGCCCCAGCCCCAGGGATGAACATTCTCGCCAGGAGGGCGTCACCACTCCATGGCCTGCCTGCTTCCATGTGCACCAAGGGGAAAGCTGACCATCAGCCTGGTGGACACCCCTCAACTCCTCACCCAGCAGTGCATCCTTGCCACACAGAATACCAGCCTCCTTAGGTGACAGTGGGGCTGGCTGCCTAGGGGTGGCTGTGTTTTGCAATACCTGGGACGCAAGCCGGGGTCTTCGAACTGAACAATTAATTTCCCCAGCCATTGTTTGAGATGGTCTTACTAAGCTGCCCAGGCTGGGTTCCAACTAACACCCCTGCCTCAGCCTCCCAGAGCACTGGGCTGGCAGGTGTGGGTCATGTGCTTGGCTATGCTCTTGGGTTTTTACAGTTTCAGGGCCCAGCCACGTATGCACAGTCTCTCTGTCCCAGGGAAGAAGACAAGGATCCCCTGGAGGTCATGAGGCCAACAACGAACTTTTCCCTTTTCCTCCACTACCTGGCGGGCTCTGAGGTGAGGGCACCGCAGGCCTCCCTGTGGCAGCTGGCATACACCTCCCTCCATGCCCAACCTGGGCTTCGCGCTCACCCAGTAGCCTCAGGGGCCTCAACTAGATGCAAAAGGTCACCCACCTTCGGACCCTGCCGCGTGCCCAGCTCTCACGGGCTTTCTTAAGACCTCTCGGGGCAACTCAACAACTGTACTGGCAGCCTGTAGCAGCCTCTCCAGGGCCGCCTTTGATAACTTTCCCAGACTGGTGGAAGAACTAGGTGAGCGCTGGCCCTGGGTTTCTGCTCACAGCACCTACTACAGCTACCCATTCCCACGGGCTCCCCTGCTCTGTGGGCAGGGGCTGCACATGCCTGTGGCCATGATGGTGGGCAGCCAGCGTCTTTGTACTCTATTCTTACCAAGCTCCTGGCAGGCCTTGTCGCCTCCCCACCACCACAGGTTGACCAGCCCACCCTTCTGGCCACCACGGAGCAGCAGCCTTCACCCAGGCCCTCTGCAGGCCCCTCTCTGTGCAGAGGAAGGAATAGTTTGGTTTCAGAGTGAACCATCTCTCTTGTCTCTATCCTTACCTTACAAAATATGAACTGCTAGCTAAGCAAGCTCTTTATCGGGGCTTAACCCCCGAAAGGTGTGCGGCATAAGGAGGCGGCATGCCAAGAGAAACCCACACAGCAGACGGCCCTGTGGAGCTGGCCTGTGGGACGGCGGGCGCAGCCTGCGCCAGGGCCAGCCGGGACAGGGGCTGGTGGTGCACCGTGAAGGAGGGGCGGGAGACCTTGTGCGGGAGGGAGGCAAGCTTGACAGATAGAGAGGCGTTAGCAGGCTGCAGAGAGGCGGCAGAGAGGGGTAAAAAAGCTTTGTTAGCTGGGATGGACGCTAGGTTCTGCAGAAGCACGGGCTCAGGGTTAGAGGCCAGCAGCGCATGGGGAGGAGGCAAAGTAACGTTAGGCGGAGGGGGAGCATGGAGGATGCCCAGGTGCTGAGGAGGAAGCGGGGGAGGCGGAGGGGGCGGCTGCGTCTCGACCGAGGCCGGGGCCTGAAAGGAAGAGGCCGAGGTGCTGGCCGCCGCCTGCAGAGGGCCCAGGCCCAGCGTGGCGCTGCTGCACACAGCCCCGCTGCCGACACTGGCTCCAAACAGGCGAGCAGAGGCGGAAGGCACCGCGTGGTTAGAGACACCTGCAACGGGAGAGAAAATTCAGCTTCAGCAGGCGGGCACGGTCCGCACACGGCTGAGAGAAGCGCAGTGCAGCTATGAGCAAGGCAGAAGCAGTGGCCGCAGCTCCAGGTCACGGGTGGTAGAAGCGGCAAGCAGCAGGCGTGGCGGCAGACACTTACCTGTGGCCGGGCCGGGCCCTGCCCCTCTGGGCCCACCTGCCCGCCCGCGCCCAGCCAGGACTGCTCACCCCTGCTATCCATGGGGCTGGGGCAGTCACCCTGAGAAAGGACCGCCCTAGCTATGTGCACCAAGGTCTGCTGAAAACAAGAAGGGTGCGTTACAGCAGGAACCCAACGTGGCTGGCCGCCTCCAGCCACACAAGCCCTAGTCTGCAGCGCAGGCTCGGCCTGCAGAAAGGACCCGCAGGAATTATGTGATGAGGCAGGTGTTCCTGGGAAGAGATGCGGGCAGGTGGGAACCAAAGCCCCTGCCCTAGGGAAACTGGGCTCAAGAAGATGCGCCTTGCCTACCTCCAACGGTTCCGCCGGCCACCCCAGAGGGGAAGTTGCCCATGGCATGTGAGTTGGTCAGGCGGGTTGCGGCAGATGACACGTGCACCAGGCCAGCGGCGGCTGGCACAGAGCCGAACAGAGACTGCAGTACAGAAGAACCAGCCACTGCGCCCAGGTTGGCTTGCAGGGATACAGGACCCAGGGAGAACTGCGTCCCGGGGGTGAAGGTGCCCAGGAAGGGGCGGTGTGCCTGGGCCGCTGAGGCCACACTGCTCGCTGAAGATGCCACTGGAGCAAGGCTGGGGCCCCCTAGGAGGCCCCCAGGGGGCACGGCGGCAGCAGAGATGAAGAGGTTGTGGCCATTCTTAAAGTCGAGCTCGCGGTCCCGGGCCTTGCCGGCCCTGCTGCCATGTGGCAGGGCAGCCTTGTCCATGGACCCACAGAGAGACAGGCTTGGCTCGCCCGGCTCCTTGCCTGGGCCACTCTCGCCTTTCAGGCCACCGAGGCCCTCCAGCTGCCGCTTGTTCAGGAAGGGGTTGGCCTCTGGGGGGCCCTCCTTGCCCCGCTGTGAAGTGAAGCTCAGTGGGGCGCTCAGGCCAGCTGCCTCGGGGCCCTTGTGGGACAGGGAAGCACCATCATTGAAGCCATGTAAACTGAGGTCCGCAGCCAGACCCCCACTGAAGGACAGGCCGTTGGGAGGGTTGGTGCCAGGACTGAGCCCATCTGTGCCAGACAGCGACCCAGAAAAGCTTTTCCTTGGGTGGGTGGTGAGCTTGGCATCAGCTGCTGTGGGTTCCTCCAAGGCTGGCCGGAACGAGAACAACGAACTCTGGCCCAGGGCAGAGCTTGGCTGCAGAGGGCTGTCGGCGGACTTGGCCAGGCTGATGTCAGAGATGGGTGAAAAGGTGGATTTCCACTTGCTGCTGTTGACCGGCTCATTTGCAGTTGTCGGCTTCCTTCCCAAGCTGCCCCCTGACAGAGATGAAAAGCAGAGACCATGAGGGCACCGTGCCTGTGGTTAAATAGGGGAGGCTTAGACTTGGTGTACCCAATACCAATGTGCCAGCTCCAAGAGAGGATGGAAGAATCGGGGAGGGTGTGAGATCGGTGAGCAGAGGGAGGAGCCGTCCCCGCACAGAGAAGCTCTGAGGCCCAGTCTCGCCTATGAGCAGAATATATTGGGCTAGCCCGGCACACAGCACAGCATGGCCTTGGGCTGGGCACAGCAGGGGGCTTGAGCCCAGGATATTCATTTCTAAGGGAGGCGCGGTACCATCTGAGCTAAATCCCCAGCCCTCAGGATACGCATTTCAGAAAAAGAACTGGCTCAACATAGGCAAGAATGAGGTGGAGCCCACAAGGTCACTACCTGACCTCACCTTACACCCCAAGAACAGCTGTCAGAGCCACTGAGACCACCTGGAGGGGCCTGGGCTCAGGTAGGGCAAGCAGCAGCAGGCAGCACTCACTACTCACCATTTTCCAAGGTTTTCGGGGGAGACTTGCTTTCCAAGGAAATGGTTGCAATTTTTCTCTCAATTCTGTTACGGGAAAGAAAAAACTGTCCTGAATATCTGGAATCCACCTGCACCCTAAAAGGGCTACAGGATTGTAAGGACTGGGAACACTCAGGGGCTTGGGGAAGAAGAGACACGGAGTGGGCCCTCAGGATGGGCTGTCACGCGCACACTCCTGACCCTTTGCCAGGGACTGGGCCGTGGCAGGTGGACATGGCTGTGGTTTCTCAGTATGTAGTGAAACACGACGGTAAAAGCAGAGCAATCTGTTTCAACTTTCTGTCCCTGGTACAGGACAGGGTTCCATTTCTGACACATACACACCCTGAAGAATACCACCCAGCCAAAGTACATGAGAATTCACACCCCTGGCACCACTAGGGCAGGTGTTTCCAGCACAAGTGCAAGACGCCCCAGAGCCACACTTTACAGAATACATGTCTGCAGCAGAGGCAAAAGCAAGTAATTTAGAATATCAAAGTCATAAATGCCAAGGGAAAAAAAACAGACCCAAAGAGCTTCATCAGCCTATAAGGGACCATAACAGCTCTGAGAACGCACAGAGGGCAGGAAAGACTCGCAGTCACCATCTGATGGGAGCCTGCATCCTGGCATGCGAAGAACGCTCACCACTGAGCAGTTATGAAGCAGACGGAGCACATATGCAACACAGAGGCCACACAGACAAGGACAGAGGTTCACAGCAGCAACACAAGAAGCCACTGTGAGTATGTCTGTGTGGGGCACGAGATGGGGCCACAGGACAAGGAAAAGGCGAGCAAGCAGAAAAGCAGAGCTTCAAGGGCACAATGCTGGGGGTGGGCACCGCAGCACAGCCACAGGAGCCCCAGTGGGAGATACGCTGACACCCCCCAAGGGGAAGATTCTGCAAGATCCTAAGTGATCCTGCAATTCCGTCATGGAGCAGTGAGCAGCTGGAAACATGATTTGCAAATGAGATATGCCCATGAATGCTCACAGATGCACAGTTCACAGGAAAATAAAGAAACGGCCCCTGTGTCCAGGGAAGGACGGACGGGTAGGTGGGCGCACACAGCCAAGATCTGCCCCCATGCTGGGAAATCTCAGCTAGGAAAAGGAACGAGAGGCTGTGACTCGCCACAGCACAAACAGACATCGAGCACGCCATGCTCAGTGACAGATAGCAGACACAGATAACACAGCACCGGGCTCCAGAAACAGGAAATGCCCACAAAAGGCAAATCCAGAGATAGGAAGTAGACGACTCAAGGGTGCCAAGAACATATTGAAAGATAATTCTTCACCAACAATGCAAACAAGCTATGCTGATACAGCTCTGAAACTCTATTTTGTATCGGATGGGGTCTGGCCTTAAATTCCTGGGCTGAGTGACCCTCCTGCCTCAACTTCCGAGTGGCTAGGATGACAGGCTCACACCATTTCCAGGTTCTGAAATTCAGTCTCCTCACCTTCCTTGTTGTGGTCCAGTCCTCCGCCCTGTGGGCTCTCACCCTAATCCTACTGTGCCTCAGGACACGAGGCTGGATCGACCCAGCTACCGAAGCTCAGGGCCCACACGACACACGGGGGTGACCGGGCAGCACTTAGCCCCGGCCTTGTTTGGAGACCTCTGCACCCAGCTGTTCAAAAATCTTCCCTGGGCTGGTGCCAGTCAACAGGTCAGGGTGCCTATGCCTGTCACGGGCTGACAGGCCTCCTTGCCTCCACTCCACCCACTCGCTTACTCACCGGGCGCTGCTGGGCTCATCTTCAGAGCCTGGCTCCTCGTCTGAGGTCAGCGGGGAATAGTGCGCCCCATTGGTCTGGCTCAGGGGCCGCTCCTTTTTAAGCACGGGAGGCTGGTCATGGTCCTGGTAGGGGATAGGGGAGCTCTTCAGTGAGTTTTCTGGAGATGAGATGGCCGTGATCTCCAGAGGCTGGTTGATGTTACTGACCTGAGGGGGCACAGGAGGCAGATTCACTCACACCATAGCCAAGCCTTGCTCCAGACGCATGGGCCCCAAGTGAGATATCAAAGGGCTTTACCCACTTTCTGACCCACTCCAGAATCTTGGGACACTGAGGGGCCCCGGACACCTCCTGAGCACTTGGAGCCTGGCAGCAGCTGGCAGGGCACTGGCATGGGCACGGCCACTGCCACTATTATGTCAGGCAATGTGCTCACAGCTGTCTGGGCCCTCCTCAGTGGCACAGACTGGTCCCACCCACAGGCTGCATGTACCTGGCTGACCAGGCTGGCCCTCTCCGACTGCCCTTTGAGCTCTGCAGCCCACCCTGTGCTTACCATGGAGCTGAGGTTGAGAGGGGACCCTGAGGACTGGGTGAAGAGACCCGCAACAGTGGGCAGGGCTCGCCTCTTGGGGGACACGCCTGCGCTTAAACTGGGAGTCCCAGCTGATGTGCGCTTCCTCCGGCCACGCTTGCGGCTGTCCTGCCCATGGCTTGATCCACAGTCTCCACGGGCTCCTGGGGCCAGGGGGCTGTGCTTGGTGGAGGGTGACTGCTTGGCACTGCCTGTACCAGCTGAGATGGTGAACACGATTCTTCTCTTGGCATCGATCTCTGGGTCTGAGTACCCGGGATCAGCAGGCAAGTCACCTTTGCCTGTGTCGGGGAGCAGGCCCTGGGTAGCTCCCACAAGCCGGGGACTGGCGGAGAGCTGGTGGGCGGGAGAGGCAGGTCCTGAGTTCCGAGGCTGTGTCAGAAGAGGAGGGTGCTGTGGTGTGGTGCTCCGGGACCCCACCGTGGTAAAGAGGCTCCCCGAGCCGGAGGACTCATCAAAGGTGGCCGCCTCAGCTCCAGGTGCCAGTGGTGCCGGACTGCCAGCCAGGGCCCCACTAATGGCCACAGAGCCAGAATAGGAGAAGCCTGCAGAAAGGACATGGGGCTCTCAGCGGGTGGCCAGCCCCAGCCACCACAGGGAATGAAACGATACTGATTCCTGGCCAGGAGGAGGCAGGGGAAATCAGGAATAAGGATGGGCCTGGGGACAGCCTCCAAGGGTGGCAACCTGCAACACAGGAAGAAGGTGCTGGGCCACCTGTGGTTCCTTAGAAGGAACAGGGACCTGCCCTATGTCGTCTAGCCCTGGGACCTGCTGCCAGTGACAACTTGGCCCCAGCCCTAACTGTTCGGCAATGGCTATTGGCAGTGGGACAGGGTCTCTCATGCCGTTCAAGCTATCATGGTTTGCATCTGTCACTCTCCTGCCCATCATAGTGACCTGTGCCTTGGTCTGAGTGAGACACCTACTCTGGGGGTACCTTTCTGGAGGTGGCCCTGGACAGTGGTTCAGGCATCACCCAGAGTCACTGAGTGGGAAAAGTCCACACTTTGCACGTGACCGTGGGCCCAGAACCTAGAGCTGCTTACAGGGCAGCCCCGAGGGCTAAACCCTGTGTCTGGCCTATGTGGCAGTGGTGCACTTCTGGGATTGCCCCAGAGACAAAGGGGACATGTCACTAATTCTGCCAGTGGGGCAGGATAGAAATGACCAGAGTTGGTTGCTGCTAGAGGAGCCTCGTCCTCTGGACAAGCAGCTTGAAAGCCCAGGCCCACCATGTTCACGGTAAAGCCATGAGGTGTGGGAGACACTTTCCAGCACCAAGTGCCTGCCAGCAGGATCTGAGGAACGACACCTCTGCACAGGGCTTGGGACTGCGACCAGAAAGGAGGGAGCTCTGGCTGTCCATATGCAGCTATAACACATGACAGGAAGGAGCAGCTGGAGGATGGGACCCGTCCATAGCAGTGACCCACTTGAATGCTGGCCCCTTTAGGTACCCCAACTGAGAAGCGTTCCAAGCCCAGGATAAAACATCCTGACTGCTTGAAGCACTCACAGCCTGACCCCAGCACCCAGAGAACACCTCTAGGCAGCTAATGCTGCCACAGGATGATGCCATCAACCTTCCAGGGTGTCTCCAACAACGCTGTGACTTCACCCAGGGCCTTCTCCCAGTGCCAGGTGGGAGGACAGAAGGAACTATGCAGAAGACTGCAGAAGGAATCTAGGTCATCTGCATGTTACTTGCCACCCCTAGGAAAGCAGCTGCCAAGGCTAGTAACAACTCCCTGAGGTTCCTACGGGATGGCCCACCACTGCTGCAGTAAAGACAGCTCTACTGGTGTGAGTCCTTGTCCAGTCACTCATATGTGGTCTCTGAATGCTTTTAAACTATAGCAAAACCCAACTGAGGCTGCTCCCTGGCCGTCCCCGAGGGTAGCTAAGCCCCGTGTCTTCTCAATAGCCCTGTCTGCCCAGCTGAATACCACACACCCCCAACACCCACAGGGGTGCACTGAGCTACTTCCCACACCCTGGATCCTAGAAACCCCTCCCTTCTGGCTAGAAAGATAACAAGGACAATAGCTGACAGGTCCAAGGGCTATGTCAGCCAGGACAAAATCTAGCCAGGGGCTGCTTGTTTACAGGAGCCCAAGGACTCAGAGTCCAGCCTCTGAGGCCTGAGCACGCTGTCAACCCCAGCTCAGACCATGCTGCCAGGAAATGTTAAGAACAGATACAGGGCTGGGGATTTATAGTTCAGTGGTTCCGGCACCTGCCTTGCAAGTGCAAGGACCCAGGTTTGATCCCTGGTAACCACATACACTCATGCTGGGTGGAGACTCATGCCCACCAATAATAATCAGTGCCACGAATGGTGGCTCACACCTGTAATCCCAGCACTCAGGAGGCAGAGGCAGGAGGATTCCTGTGAGTTCCAGGCTCACCTGGGCTACATAGTGAGCTCAGAGACAGCATGAACTACAAAACAAGACCCTGTCTCAAACAAAAAGAACGGATATAACCTGGACTAGCAGTCCTAGGCGCCCTTAGAGACCTCATTCTGAGGCCCCCATCAACACCATTTTTCTTTTAAAAGCAGTACTAGAAACAGTATTTAGATGCTCTATTACTAAGTTGTTTTTGTTTTGTTAGGTTTTTGAGACAGGGTCTCGCTTCATAGTTCAGACTGGCCTTAAACCCAGCATATAGCCCAGGCTAGCCTCAAACTCACAGCAATCCTCCTGTCTCTGCTTTCCAAATGCTGGGGGTACAGGCCTGAGCCACTAGACCTGACACTGCAGTATGCAGTACCAGGCATTGAACTTGGGACCTTGCGCTTGCCATGCAGATGGTGGAACCACTGAGCTAAATCCCCCATGATGACTTATGTTAACAATGGCCTTTTCCCCCACCCCTTGAGACAAGGCCTTGCTAAGTTGCCCAGGCTGGGCTCAAACTTGTGTTTCTCCAGTCTAAGCCTTGCTGGTGCAAGGATAAAGGCATTAGCCACCCTGCCCAGCACCTCCTAACTTCTTGAAAGGGCAGTGGCTGCAGCCTGGGCAGGTCAGCCCCAGGTGGGGATGGTGGTATGGGCTGTGAGCAGGTTGTTGGGGGTAAGAGAGGGGTTACCTGCAGATGCCAAGGCCAGGTTCCGGCTTCCTGAGGCAGTGCTCCCAGCACTGTGGGCATTAGCACTGATCTGCTTTTCAAGTGTGGACGAGGAATCTCGGGGCTGCGGCCCAGGGCTGGGGGTGCTCCTCTGCGAGAGAAACCCATAG
Source organism: Petromus typicus (assembly GCA_004026965.1). Taxonomy (NCBI): domain Eukaryota; kingdom Metazoa; phylum Chordata; class Mammalia; order Rodentia; family Petromuridae; genus Petromus; species Petromus typicus. The sequence goes on along the minus strand of PVIR01012036.1, from coordinate 11,000 downwards.
CGGGTCAGCGGGCTGGGACAGGATTTCAGGCGGGGGACTCTATTCCACCCGCTCACGCCACCTTTCACCAGAAACAGATTGCAGGTGAGAACGGACAATACGCTGCGGTTACACCTGAACTCCATATGCCCTATGGCCGGGGAGCAGCAGCGCTCTCTAAATGGAATGGGTTCAATGTAACAAAAAGGAATCGGGTTGTGCCAAACAAGAAACACCCACCCCAGCCCCTTCTGTCCACAGCAGCCCAGCCCGTGGCTCACCACCCTCTCGGCGCGGCTGGGCAGCACCACACTGGCCAGGGGAATGCTGACAGGAAGCTTGTTGGGCTGCACTGTGCTGAGCGGGATGCTGATGGGTAGGCTGGTGATGGTCTCCCCGTGGCTGCTGTACATGCGCTCCTTCCCGCCCTGCACAGATGCAGACCGTCTGCCTTGGGCCTGCAGACCTTGGTGCTGATGAATGAACTGGCTTCTGGGGACATCTGGCCTTGGACACCTCAAGGCCTCTAGCCCCATACCGCTCCCACACTGCCCTGCCTGGCATGGCCGGTATCCCAGCTTCCAGGGCCCTCCTGGCGCCTTTACCACCTCTCTCCTAAACTGGCCCCAGCATGATCAGATTGAGGGCCAGCCTGGCAAAGTCTTTTTTTTTTTCTCTTCCCCAAAGCCCACTTCTGGAACCTGTACCACTAGACCTGCCTGTGTTTCCTGCAACGTCACTAACAGCTGATCATTCCTGGGTGCTCAAATAGCTCCACATATCCTCCAGGCTACACTGTGCTCCACATGGAGCCCTAAAGTTAGGCTGGATGAACTCCCTTTCTAGCATCTTCCAAACCTGGAGAGCTTCCCTGCCTAGCCTGCCTAGCACTCAGCCAGGGGCACAGGTGGGACAGGGGCTCACCTTCTCACTATTCTTCTCCCCTGCTGCGGGCATGGCCCCAGGGGAAGGGGGCCTCGGGTCCTGAGGGCTCAGCTTCATGCTGGTGGACAGACCAGGACTCTGGTATGGAAGGCTATTCTCCTTGGTGTGCTCAGCCCTGCAACAGGAAGCCACGTCACTCTTGGAAAACTGCCAAACCTCTGCTAAACACACGTGGTCCTACTGAGACCCCTAAGAGGTCCCAAAGAACACTCACCTCAGATGTGGCTCACTGGCTGCTACTTTGGCAGACCCAGCATGGTCCTGGCTCAGGTGTCGCCGCAGCACAATCTTGGCTGGGGAGAGCCTGGTGTAATCAGGCAGGGCCAGGCCTGCCAGCTTCTCCAGCCGAGGGCGGCCACTGTGGCCAGGGGTGCAGGGCACAACCTCCTGGTCCAAGGGGGAAGCCAAGTACTGAGGGGTGTTCTGTTTGGATGAGGGCCGGCTCAGAGCGCTGCACAGCTCATAGCTGGCAGCATGGCCGTTCATGGAGAGCTCAGGGCTCATGCTGCTGAAAGGAGGCAGGGAGAACTTGGTGCAGTCCAGCTCGAGATGCAGCCTGCCGGCAGCCTCAGCCTCCAGCTCACGGCTCAGAGCACCCTTCCCACGCAAGTGCACAGATAGCACATCGTCCGGAGGCACACAAGACTTGAGCTGCAGGAGCTCCTGCTGCCGCTGGCTCTTCTCCAGCTCCACAATACTGATCTGTGGGGCAAGAGGTAGCAGCCAGACTATTAGGGTGTGCTGCATAGGCCACGGTGGCCCACAGGTCCCAACCCCCATCTGCCCATGACATGAGGGACCCTCCTGAGAAAGAAACCCAAGGTGACCACACCGGGAGCTGCCAGGATGCTCGCTGCTTGTGCAGAGTGAAAAAGCCCAAGCTATCTAACAAAGTACAGTGACATCCCGTCAACCCAGCTAGGAATTGAAGGAGAACCACAAGTATAAGTTTAAAAGCCAGCCTCATGTAACTTATCAAGACCCTGTCTCAACAATAATTTTTTTGTTTTATTTGAGGCAGGGGCTCACTATGTAGCCCAGGCTGGCCTCGAACTCAGCAATCCCCCCGCCTCAGCCTTCCAAGTGCTGGGGTTACTGGCATGAACAATAAAGCCTAAAAAAGAGCTGAGCTATAGCTGTACAGTGTTTGCCTATTTTTTTGTGCGAGGCCCTATTCCCAGTACCACAAAAAAAGAAAATGTCAGAAACTACTGAAGACTTCTCTTCCAGTCCAAAACAGCAGAAACAGGCTAGGTTTGGTCACTAAACAGCTAATCTTTTTTTTTTCTTCCTGATATGGAACCTCACCCTAACTCATCATAACTCATTTATGTGAGGTGCCATGCACTGGACAGCCTAGCATTCTGGGAGGCTGAGGCACAAGGATCACAAGTTCCTAGCCCAATCTGAGAAAATTAGCAAGACTGTTGCTCAAATAAAAAATACGAAGGACTGGGACATAACTCAGGGTGAAGTTCCAGCATCTGGGCTCAAGTGATCCTCAGCTTCCCAAAGCATCAGGGTTATAATGCGTGTGCTACCACCTTTGGCTCCAGCTACTCCTTATTAGTAAACACCTTCTGCTGGGCTGTGGTACACACTAACATGGTCTGCTGGGCAACACTTCACACCAGAATACAGCACAGACGCACGCCACGGAACCTGCAAAAGCTAGTAAAAACTATTTTTGGGAACACGTTATTAAGGAAATAGCCTTATAAAGTCTTGGGGACAGGTGTGGTGGCACATGTCCAAGATCCCAGAACTTTGGCAGGATGGAACAGGAAGATGGCAAGTCCAAGGCCAGCCTAGACAACATACTGGGCTTCGTGAGATCCTGTCTCAAAATAAAAAAGAGCTGAGATGTTGCTTAGTGTGAAGGCCCTGGGTTCAGTTCTTAACACTGCAATAAAAAGAAGAAAAAAAAAAGGCTGGCACAAAGAACCCTATCCCAGAAAAGGTCCCGTGACAGGCTGCTATAAATCACTCAAGATACTGTACACAGCCTGCCAAGATGGGGTTTAGGTACTGAAGGTACAGATCTGAGGGTACAGATCTTGCCCCTAAAGTACTTGGCCCTTCACGCAAGCTGCCACAGGAAGATGTGGAGAGGAAGCACACTCTGGAGCCCTGAGTCCCTCTCTTCTGCTTTTCCTGCCTTGCTGCACACACTTCTGTCATCATCAAAAGAATCGGCTGTTTGTTGAAAGAGCAGATCCTGTCTGTGATGTTTAACAAGCTATTTACTCAGAAGCACCAAGATCTGAGGTTCAGAAAGGAGCTCTGAAACCCCTTGGTTCCCCACAGGGTGACAACAAGCTGGCCTGGAGCCACAGCACTCTCAACTGTCCTAAGGGCCCCAGTGCCCACCTGCAGCTCCAAGCAGTGCCGCTGCTTCTCAGAGATCTGGCTTCGCAGTGCCTGCTTCTCTTTGCGCAGGTTCTCCAGGGAAAGCGTGGACCAGTCCAGCTTAAGCTCCTCGCAGCGTGCTCGCAGCTGTGGGCACAGGGGTGGCATCTCAGTGGAGCCAGGCCAGGCACACACTGGGGGAGAACGGAGCAGAGCAGGGTGGCAGGTGGCTCCCCAGAGAGATGCCAGGAGCCAACTTGAGGCAGTTTGCCTTGATCCTCTGGGCCCAAGCAGGGCTCACCCCTGGAAAGCGGCACCACAGCCAGGGCTCTTCACGGGATCCGGACAGGGACCTTCTGACCACCTTGCCCCAGGACTGCGTAGCTGACTAGGGAGTTGGGGTGAAAGGCCTTCAGCCAGGCTGGCACCCAAGATCATACACGAGTGCTCTATAAGGTTCTGGAAGGTTCTGCCCACAGGCTGAAACACACACCAGCTGCAGGCTCTGGCTGCGCAGCTCTCGGTTGTCTTTTTCCAGCTGTTCCGACTGCTCCCGCAGCTGCTGGTTGTGGGCTGAGATCTCCTTCTGGGCTTGGATCAGGTCATTGTAAGTCAGCGCCTTCACTCCCAGCTGCAGATGCAGGGGATGGGACAAAATGAGTGAGGCTCACGGGTTGTGGGAATAAACCCCATGGTGCCTCAAGGGGCCCAAGAATGTCTTCCCAGAGGGCAAGAGCACAGCTCTGCTCTGGTGACAGAGGGGTGGAGACAGGTGGAGCCACAGAGAGGAACAGAGGGAGCTGCAAGGATGCAGCCAGAGCCCACTATAGCCCTGGACCCCAGAGCCAGGTCACAGCTTGGCTGGGAAAGGCTCCCTGTGTGGCCAGCACAGCTCCAGGGCACTACCTCATCCAGTTTTTGCTGGAAGAGTCTTCGGATTTCCTCCTTCTGGGCCTGGCAGTGTCCAAAGAGCTGTTGCGCTGTGCCCAGCAACTGAGCATTCCGCTCCTGTGGGAGGGAGGGGTAGGTGACACGGGAATAGCACAGGGAAGCAAAACCTGAGCCACCTAGGCCGCAGCCACACGCACCTTCTCTTGGTCCAGCAGCTGCTGCAGGTTGGCCTTGTACTGTGGCGTCTTTGTGTACGCCAGGAACTGCAGGTACTGGATCTTGAAGGACTCTAGAGACAGAAGACATCACTGTAGGAGCAGGGCACACAGGGCAGGGCCTTTGTGCCAGTCCACCCGAGGGAGAAGGCAGGAGTTGTGTCAGACATAGGCATGGGGAACGCAACCTTGTGGCACCCTTGGGCTGTGTATGCAGTGCTCACACAGTACCTAATGGTTCCCTTTAGAGCACTGGACACTTTGCTGGTGTACCCTGGAGTGCAGACTCTGGACACTGGGGTACCCTCTGGGATGCTGAGCAGTGTCCTTGACACCCGACTACCCCATTCCAGAAGCACCACAAACATCACAGCCACAGGTTACAGACATCACTGAGCCTGAACCTGAGGCTCTGCCAACCTGCCCTGCCCCTCTAGGGGCTCAGCACAAGGTCACCAGGAGCCTCCAGCCTGACCTGTGAGGGGGGAAGCCGCAGCCCCCAGAACCTGCCACACACTCTGCAGGCTGAGGATGAGGGCTGAGCACTCTCCAGTCAAACTCACCTAGCAGCTTCTGCAGTGCGGGCGGAGTGGGTGCCACCAGCAGTGGGTTGGGGCTGTGCCGTGGCACGCTTGGAGGTAGCTGATAGAATGGGCTATGAGGAGACCGGTATGCATCTGCAGGAAAGAGTAGCATCCCTATGTCAGCCCTGGCCATCACCTCAGCCCCATAAATCATGGTGGGCAACTATGTGGCTATATTAGTGTGAATGAAGCTCAGTGTTTCTCAGAGTCCAGAGAACCCACTGAATACTACATCCTGTGGTCTTAGCCATCACACATCTCTCCAACCCCGCCACTGTTTAATCCATGACCTCTGAAGTCTCTGTGGGCAACACTGCTTCTGCCGCCTTCACTATTTTCTTTTTCTTAAAGTGTTAGGGATTAAAACCAGGCCTTTACACTGAGCTGTACCTCCCAACATCCCTGAGCTTTCTTTTTTTTTTTTTAATTTTTTTTTTTTTAAGGTTTTTTGAGACAGGGTCTCGCTTTGTGGTTCAGGCTGGCCCCGAGCTCAGCCTCAAACTCACATCACAGCAATCCTCCTGCCTCTGCCTCCCGAGTGCTGGGATTACAGGCGTGAGCCACCACGCCCGGCACTGTGGTATGTGGTATTGGTTGCCGCGCTGGGGTGAATCTCCACACCCAGTATTGTTATCTGGTTTCCGGGGATCAAACCCGGGTCCTTGCGCTTGCAAGACAGGCGCCGGAACCACTGAGCTATATCCCCGGCCCTTAATTTTTTTGAGACAGGATCTCACTTTGTAGTTCAGGCTGGTCCTGAACTCACCCTTGAACTCAGCAATCCTCCTGCCTCTGCCTCGCAAGTGCTGGGATTATAGGTATGAGCCACCACACCCAGCATCATGGTATGTGGTTACAGGGTATCAAGCCAGGGAACTTGGAAGACTGAGCTAAATCCGCGACCCTCCCCAAGCTTTCTTTGAGACAGCTAAATTGCCCAGACTAGGCCTGAACTTATAATCCCTCCTGCCTCAGCCTCCCAGAGATGCTAGGATGACAGTGTGGATCTACACACTCTTGAGTTTCATATAGGATTCTGGCAATAAGATGAGGAGCAAGACCACACACTGTGTGGAGAGCCAAAAGGCCTAGCACAGGACACAGTGCTGCTATCCTTCCTGGTCCTCTCTGCTCTTCCCACTGCCCTGACAAGGGTGGGCCTAAGGTGCGACCTGCCACGTGCCTGTCTCAGGACCCAGACAAGGTGCATGGGTGAAGATGTGACGCTAGGCATGGTATGGGCTGTACACGTGGCTGCTCACCCTGGGGCGAGGAGGGTGCTGTCTGGGACACAGTCTGGGCATGGAGGAGATCCAGTGCAGTTTGATTCTTTTTGGGCTTACGCTCGGGGTTCGCAGTGTTCATTTTCTTGGGGCGCCCACGCTTCCGACCAGCCATCTTCCGCCCTTTCTTGTTCAGCTTCTTCTTCCGGGCCTTAGAGGGTGATGGCTTTTTCACGGTGTTCACCCCTGTCTTCTCTTCCTCAGCACCAGAATCCTGGCGGAGGGAGAGTTAGAGTAACAGCGGGAAAGGCGCCCACATGGGTCCCATGCACCCCAGCAGGGAGCAGAGCAGGGGTGGTGCAGCCCAACAGTACTCAAGTCCCCATCCCTGGCGACCTGGATGTGTGTGACCAGGCCTCACCATGGGGGCCTCAGTGGGGCCGGCCGCTTTGCTCTCTGGGACCTTAGTTGGGGTAGTCGCATTGCTCTTGTTCTCTCGCTGTTGCCGGCGCCGAGCAGCCTCCTGTTCCTCCTGGAAGGAGAGTCAGACAAGAGTCTTGATGACCACAGTGTGCCTGCCTCAACTCTTCCACCCAGACAGAGGAGCAAACTGAGGTGTACAGCTTGAGTGGCATCCCCCACTGGGACAGTCACAGCTAGGACACATGCCCAGGCCTGTGACTGTGACCAGGAAAAAAGAGAACGGCCTCCAGGACTAGCAGGATGGAGGAAATGCCAGAGCAGAGGAGAGGTCCCGCACCATCCCTGCTGCAAGAGAAAGGCCCAGGGTCCCAGTGGCAGGCTGGGCCTCAAAGTATTCCCGAGAGTCACTAGAAACGCTGGATATCCTCCGGGCGCTAGCAGGGAGCCAGGCTGGTGCATGCCCATAGCCCAGCCCTATCAATCCATGGAACAAAGAAAGGGCTAGAGACAGGCATCCCTGTGCTGCCTTCCAACTCTACAATGAAAGATCACTGGGATAAGCATGTGTTCAGCTTTGGTGGCAGTTCATCAGGCAGCCAAAGCCAGAGAAGCACCACGGGGTAGACCATGCTGCCCCACCCAGGTCCTACAAATGGGCATTTGGATCAACAAGCATGGGCAGACCAAGCTGGCAGGTCCCCCTCTTGGAAAGGTATAATGGGAATCTCCTGGGAATGTGACTGGGCTCCATGGGGAGGCACACAGTAGAGCAGTGGAGAAAGGCTGCACCCAGAGGGTACTGAGGGGTAAAGATTTTCAAAGCAGCACCCCTCCCTAGCAGCTTAGCATCTCTCAGACTTCCCACGTTACCAAACCATGGAAAAAGAAACAGACTTACCCTGAGTTTTGGATTTTTCAGACTAGAAAAATAATTTTCAAGCTAAAAAGAAGAAAAACATGTTTATTAGAAGTGAATCATAGACTGACAAAATGAAGGTTATGCCTAATGTGTCTGTAGCACACCCACACCATGGACTAGCCATGGCAACCTGTGTGTGATATAGCCCCTTAACACCCAGGGTGGCCAGGCACCACCTGCCCCTCCAGATAGTGACAGCTGAGCACACACTCCAGGGACACAGCCTCCCTTTGTGGAAACATCAGCCCTCCACAAGACTCCTGTTCAGGTCATGTGGTGGAGCAGCAGATGGCAGCTCATGGCCCTGCGCAGCTGCCCCATGTTACTTGCAGCCAAAAGTCTCTATCCACACTCCCCAGAATGGACACAAACCAAGGCTGTGGTGGGTAAAAGACACAGGTTGAGACACGTGGGTACAGGGAAGGCAGAAGGGATGGCTAGAAGGGGGCGAGTCACACATCAGTCAGGACACACAGGATAGGCAGGAAGACAGCCCAAGCCTCTGTGCTGTCTCATGCAGAGAGCTAGGAATGGGCAGTGGATAAGGGGACAGGCCACCTACACATTGCAGGTACATGGGACATCATCCCAAGTCATTCAGGAAGACATGTACCCAGCAGAGCCCAGGGCTACCCCGGCAGAGCCCGGGGCTACCCCAGCAGAGGGGAACAGGAGCCCAGGTATGAGGCAGGGGTGAGAACTTGTCAGGGTCAGGGCAGTATCTGGGAAACTCACTATGGTGCGATCGATAGTGTGCAGGTAGTAGGACACCGGCTTTCCTGTCCACGACACAGAGCCCTTCAGGGGCGACAACTCCACCACACGCATAATGGTGCCGATGTCTGAGAGCACAGGGTGGATGGAACAGAGACAGACAGGTCAGGTCCTGGCTGTGACCTTGGCTGCTGGGATCTGACCACCAGAGGTGTCTACACAGCACCTCAAAAGCCCTGCCAGCCAGGCAGACCCTAAGCTAAGGGGTCCAGCCTTCATCTCTGTCCACCATGCCAAATGGCCTGTGGCATCCCTAAACCTGACCCGGTCACTGGGCCACAGAGGCCGGGACAGCACATGAATGGCAGCCTGTAACAGGAGGGCGGGACTTGTCAGGAGAGGTAGTGTGCCCAACCGAGCAGAAAGGCCACCAAATGACCAGGAGACATTCAGACTGTCCATGAGGACACTAGTGATTGCACAGGCAGCTCCTGAAAAGTACCACGCATGTCACCAGCAGGAACCTATGGGGCCCACGGGGGAGCCAACAGAGCGCCAGAAGGAACAGGTTTGCCCAACAACTTCCAACACCCCAAGGCATTTTCTTCTCCATCACCTATTCTTAGAGGTGCAGGTCTCACCAAGGTGATCCTGCCCCACCACAGGCCAACGGGTGATGTCTGGAGACATCTGTGGCTGTCATGATGGGGGCACCTGGCACAGACCAGGCAGAGGCCAGGGATATCGCTTGGTACCCTGCATTGCCCAGGATACCCACCCTGAATAAGGACCAGGCCCAAGGGGAACACCTTGTCTTAGAGTGAGTCAGTAGTGCAGGGTAACCAAGATCATTAATCTAGCAACATGAGAGCTTATTACCACTCAAGTTTCTGCTGTTTATTCTGAAGTTCAGAGGTGCAAAGGGCTTCGAGGACACAATTCTGCCACCTGAAACACAAAAATTGATTACTGCCATTCGTGGGGTTCATAAACAGGCACATACAAACACAACTGAGAGACACAGAACTTAAGAGTGTAGCAGAAAATTGAGTGCTCCAAACATGAACATCAGGGCCTGAGTCCTGTCTACTCTTCCAAATGAAGGAAACTAACCCTCAGTGGCTAAGTTTAATCCTGTCCCACATATAAATTTCCATTAAAGTGTTCTCAAGCTGATGTGGTGTCGCCCACCTATATTCCCAGCACTTTAGGACAGTTGAGGAAAGAGGACTAAATGTTTAAGCACAAGCAGGACCACTCAGTAATTTAGGAAGACCTTGTCACAAAATAAAAAATAACACACAGGACTGGGGATGTAGCTCAGTACAAAGGCCACAGGTTCCATACTTAGTACAGCAAAATAAACAAACAGGTAAGGTCTCAGGTTCTTAGAAAATCGCACTGCTGTTTACTGAGCAAAGGACAACCAACCCTTCAGAGCCACCTTCACAAATAGCAATGACCTTGAGGCATGCTGTGTGGCTACACCAATGCTTGGGAAAGGGTAGCAGAAGGACTGAGGATCAAAACACAATGGAAGAAGAGACACCATAAGAGTGAGGTCACCACCACCTCAGACATGAATCCTGGGGTTCATTATTAAATGAAGAAGAGCAGGACAATCAGTGTGCATATAACACTCTTTAAACACCTGCTACAGGGCTCAGGATGTAGCTCAGTGGGGCTGGGGCTTTAGCTCTGTGGTTCCAGTATCTGCCTGGCAAGTGCAAGGTCCTGGGTTCCATCCCCAGTACCACATATCACAATGCTGGGCCTGGTGGCTCATCCCTGTAATCCCAGCACTCAGGAGGCAGAGGCAGGAGGATTTCTGTAAGCTCAAGTCTAGCCTGGGCTACACAGTGAGTTCAGGGCCAGCCTGAACTACAAAGCGAGACCCTATCTCAAAACAAACAAACAAACAAACAAAAACAAAACAAAACAAAAAACTCAGTAGTAGAGAGCTTGCCTAGCATGTGAGAAGCTCTGGGTTCTGTTCCCAGCATGCACACATGCAAACGTGCGCACGCGCGCACACACACGCACGCACGCACAGAAGGCACGGTGCCACACCCCTGTGATTCCAGCAATCAAGATGCTGAGGCAGGAGGATCACCAGCTGGGGCAAGACGGAATTCAAAGCCATCTTGGAATACATAGCCAAGACTTTGTCTCACAACACAAAAACCAACCAAAAATACTTGAAGAGCAGGCCAGGAAGTGCAGAGAAAGGTCCTTCTGGATAGTCAGTAGAACAAGACTGTGTGTGAATGTTGCCATTCAAAATCACACCTGAGAGCTAAAGAGTAACCTGTACGTAACCAGAAAAAGTCCCAATTGCAGGATCAGTGTGGCAACAGCCAAACAGAAAAAATAATTCTTTCAAATAATTCACACACAGTAGTCTAAAAATAAAAGAAAAGAAACCTTATATCTCACAGTTTACTATTACTGATACTATATTTACTTGAATTGTGACTTTTACTTATGCTGCAAAATAATCATACATACTAAATACACACTATGAACAGACATACTCAATACTTACTAATGCTTTTAGGAATCAAGTTTTTACTGTCAGAATAAAGAAAAACAAAGGCTGGGGATTAGCTCAGAGGTTCCAGTGCATGACTTGCAAGCACAAAGTCCCAGGTTCAATCCCCAGTAACCACATACAACAACACTCACGAGGAATCAGAACCACATACCACAGTGGCAGGCATGGTAGCTCATGCCTGTAATCCAGCACTATACCACAGTG
>PVIR01012035.1:24764-45823 GCA_004026965.1 Petromus typicus | reverse complement strand
CGCAAGGGCCCGGGTTCGATTCCCCGGTAACCACATAACAATACTGGGTGTGGAGACCCACACCCAGCAGCAACCAGTACCACATACCACAGTGCCGGGGGTGGTGGCTCACGCCTGTAATCCCAGCACTCGGGAGGCAGAGGCAGGAGGATTGTGATGTGAGTTTGAGGCTGAGCTCAGGGCCAGCCTGAACCACAAAAGTGAGACCCTGTCTCAAAAAACCTAAAAAAAAAAAAAAAGAATAAAAGAGCCAAGAACAGGAAAACATGACAGCTCTAAGTCTGTCCATATTGACATAACCATGAATGTCAATGGACTCAATGCGCCAATTAAAAGACACAGACTGGAAGAATGGATCAAGAACCAAGATCCTACAATCTGCTGCATACAAGAAAAACACCTAATTCAGAAAGAAACTCATAAACTGAAAGTAAAGTGATGGAAAACAATTCTCCATGTGACAGGAAACTGCAAACGAGCAGGAATGATTATACTATTTGTAGACAAAATAGATTTCAAGCCAAAACTGATTAACAGAGACAAAGAATGACATTAAATCCTCGTACAGGGAACAATCCAAGAGAAAGAAACAACAGTCATATTTATGCAACAAGTTATAGTGCATTAAACTATATAAAACAAATACTAATGAATATGAAAAGCCAGATAAGCACTAATACAATAGAACCAGGGGACTTCAATAACCCACTATTACAACTAGACAAATCAACTGGACAAAAAAAATCAGTAAGGGGGCCGGGGATTTAACTCAGTGGTTCTGGCACCTGTCTTGCAAGCCCAAGGGCCCGAGTACAATCCCCTGGTAACCACATACAATTCTGGGCATGGAGACTCGCACTCAGCAGCAGCCAGTACCACATACCACATACCACAGTGCTGGGCATGGTGGCTCACACCTGTAATCCCAGCACTCGGGAGACAGAGGCAGGAGGATTGCTGCGATGTGAGTTTGAGGCTGAGCTCAGGGCCAGCCTAAACTACAAAGTGAGACCCTGTCTCAAAAAAAAAAAAAAAAAAAAAAAAGGAATTCTAAGCAATAAGGATATGGCAAGGGGTATTATGATCCCAAACTTGAAACTATACTACAAAGCTACTGTAATAAAAATTGCATGATACTGGCAAAGTAAAAGAGAACCAGTGGAATAGATTAGAAGACCCCGAAACAACTCCAGGTACACTAAGCCACCTCATCCTTAACAAAGGAGCTAAAAACCCTCAATGGAGGAAAGATAGCCTCTTTAACAAATGGTGCTGGAAGAACTGGACTTTAACCTGTCAAACACTAAAGCTAGATCTCTTTCACAATGTACTAAACTACTATCAAAGTGGATTTGAGACCTAACATTAAAATAGAAACATTTAACCTGCTAGAAAACAGGTTAGGCAGAACTCTTGGAGACATTGGCTTAGGGAAAGACTTCTTTAACAAAACTTCTATAGCACAAGAACTAGCAGAAGGAATCAACAATGGGATTTCATAACATTAAAAAGCTTTTGCAGAGCAAGAGAAACCACCAACAGAGCTAAAAGACAATCAATTATATGGGAAAAAAATTTTAGCAGCTGTTTTTCAGACAAAGAGCTACTATCTAGAATATATAAAGAGCTAAGACTCAATTCAAAAATGGACATCTGAAATGAACAGACACTTTTTAGAAGAAGTAAAAGCAGCCGAGCAGCATATGAAGAACTGCTCAACATCACTGGCCTTTCGAGAGATGCAGGTGAAAATGCACTGAGATTTCATCTCACTCCGCAAAGAATGGCTGCTATTGTGAAATTAGCTAGCAACAAATGCTGGCAAGGCTGCAGGGAGGACGGAGCCCTTCTCCACTGTGGGTGGGAATGTAGACTGGTGCAACCGCTGTGGAGATCCCTCAAAACACTGGGATTAGAGGTTCCATTTGACCCTGCTATTCCCTTGCTAGGAACAGACATGAAAGAATTAAAAGAATCATATCATAGTGACATATGTGCACCCATGTTCATAGCAGCTCAGTTTGTATAAACTAAATCTTGGAAACAACCCAAATGCCCATCAACTTGGGACTGAATAAAGATGTGATATTTTTATTAAAATGGAGTATTAACCTGACATTAAGAATGATAAGTTTGAGTCATTTATACTCAAATGAACATACCTTGAAGACACACTTATAAGTGAGATGAATTGGTCACAGATTTGTAAATACCGTATCTTTTCTCTGGTATGGGAATTTGAAGATGTAAATGAGTTCTAGAATGTGTGATAGATATTGTAAAATAGAAAATATTTAAAGGGAAAAGGGTAGGGGTAAGTAATGAGGGGAAAGAAAAAATACATTAATTAAAAAAAAGAAAACATACATATATAGGTAGTGGGGGTTGTTGTGTGGGTACAGGAATGAGTAAAACGAGAATTAACTCATGTCATGTACTGGTACAAATTCCCAATACTGAGTGTGATTGTGGTGTATATATAAAATATGCTAATAACTAATTATAAAAAATCTATAACACCACTGGTCATTAAAAATGTAAATAAAGCCTCAGTAACAATATCACTTCATACTCACCAGGATAGCTAAAGTGAGAAAAAAGATAATAATAAGTACTTCAAGGATGTGAAGAAATTGGAATCCTTATATATCACTAACGAGGTGATACAGCTACTCTGAAAGATAGGTATATCCTCAAAATGCCCAATACAGCATTACCATTTGAACTAGAAATTCTACTCCTACCTATATACCTAAGAGAAAGAGCATGTTTTCATGGAAATATTTTTTATGTTTGTCTGAGTAGTTTATAACAGAATTATTAACAATGGTAAAAGGAGAAACAACTCAATTGTCAATAAAGAGATAAATGTTAAAACAAAATGTGATGGTCTATAAAATGGGAGATTATTCCGCTGCAAAAGAAATAAAGTACTTATTCATGCTAAAATGTGGATGAACCTTGAAAATATTACATTAAGTGGAAGATTCCATTAATTGTATGATCCCATTAGTATGAAATGTCCTGAATAGGCATGTCCACAGAAATATAAAATATGTTTGTGTTTGTCAGAGTTATGGGAAGAGGTGACAGGATGAAGAATATCTGCTATGGATATTGAATTTCTTTTGGGGTGATGAAAATGTTCTAAAATTAGATAGTTCTAATTATATATCACAGATAATACATACAAAGTCACCAAATTGTGTACTTTTTAAAGGATAAATTCTATAGTACATAGATTGTATCTCAGTGAAACTTTCATTTACAAAAAAAAAAAGACTACCATTCCCACCAACAGTGGAGAAGGATTCCTTTTACTCCACAGCCTCACCAATATTTGTTGCTGGCTAATTCTGAAATGGCAGCCATTCTTTGTGGAGTGAGATGAAATCTCAGTGTTGTTTTCATCTGTACCTCTCGAATGAGCATTGATTTGAGCATTTCTTCATATACTTCTTAGCTGCTCTTACTTCTTTCTCTGAAAAGTATCTGTTCATTCCAGATGCCCATTTTTGAATTGGATCTTTAAATTTGGGTGGGCTGATTTTTTTAAACTCTTTATATATTCTAGATAGTAGCCCTTTGTCTGAGGAACAGCTGGTAAAGATTCTTTCCCACATTGTTGGCCGCCTTTTCACTCTGTTGGTGGTTTCCTTTGCTGTGCAGTAGCTTTTTAATAGAATGAGATCCCATTGTTGATTTCTTCTGCCAATTCTCGTGCTATAGAAGTTTTGTTCAAAAAGACTTTTACAGTATGTATAGTTGATATGGTCAAATAGAAAATATTTAAAAGGAAAGAGGGTGTAGGGTAAATAATGAGGGGAGAAAGAATGTGACAGTAATAAAGAAAAAAGGAAACAAAGCTTATGTATATAGGGGTCGGTCTACAGGGAAGGGAGGAAGGGGAAAAATGAGAATCAAGTCAAGTCATATTCTGGTACAAACCCTCAAAGTTGAATGTGATGATAATGTGTATTCATAATGTACCAATAAAGATTTGGATTTTTAAAAAAAGGACTGCCAAAGTGAGACCCTGGTTGGTTGTGCATGTGGACTCAAAAGTTTGAGTGTGAGGTAGGATGGGAATTTAAGAGAGAACAAATAGTTTTCACAAGAATGACATACAAGGAAATATGTAAGGCAGAGCTGTCCATGTGGCCAAGTTCATGCTTTAGAGACCTTGAAAAGTAAGTATGGCCCTGAGAACATGTCTTATTCCCAAGAGTTTACTCATTTCTTAAGTAATAGAGAGAGGGGCCGGGGAGTTAGCTCAGTGGTTCCGGCGCCTGTCTTGAAAGAGCAGGGACCCGGGTTCGATCCCCAGTAACTACATACTGTACTGGGTGTGGAGACTCACGCCCAGTAGCAACCAGTACCACATATCACAATGCCGGGTGTGGTGGCTCACGCCTGTCATCCCAGCACTCGGGAGGCAGAGGCAGGAGGATTGCTGTGATGTGAGTTGGAGGCTGAGCTCAGGGCCAGCCTGAACTACAAAGCGAGACCTTGTCTCAGGAAAAAAAAAAAAAAAAAACATTAAAAAAAAAAGTAATAGAGAAAAATACTCATTTACAGAAAATTCAGGGCAAATTCCTGTCAGTTCACCTCTCACTAAACGCACTCGCCTCCTGAGTTAAACCAGAGCCTTCCCATGACATGACATTTTGTCCAACTGTTCATCTCACAATGGAGGCTTTGGGAAGCCCTTCAAAACTATTTTTCAGTGATGGAGAGACATTGAAAAATAATCCAAAGAACTCATCTGAGCCTCAAAGAATACTCTGGAATACCTCTGTCATTTCAGCTGCCTTCCAGGAGGTGGTAGCAGATGGTCATAAAGATATTCTGGATACAGAATGGTAGACAAGCCTGAAACAGGTAAACTTAGCCAGGACAAAGATCTCAAGGATTCTTACATACCACCATCACTGCAGCTATAGAGTGTAAAGGAAACTTCTTGTAATATGTGTTGTATTAGTCACCTTTTCCATTGCTGGACAAAATACCTGACACCCATTATTTAAAGGAAGAGTCTTATTTACTCAGTTGCCGGCCAGCTGTCTCTCAGGCAGTGACATTATGGTGGAAGGGCCTGGCGGAACAAAGCTGCTCAGTTCACAGCAGCTGGGAAGGACAGTAGGTGAAAGGTGTCAAAGAAGAAGGGATGAGGGACCAGATGGCCCACCAGGACACACCCAGGAGCATGTTACTAATCCCCTACATGGCTCCCAAGTCCAGGTTGACAATTAAGTTTAACTGTCACAGGTGGTATCTGTATATAAGGTAAAATTTAGAAAATACAAATGAGAATACAAGGGAGGGTCAGTACCTCAATCTTGTCCAAAGTCACGCTGTTCCTCATCCCAAGGGCGGCCATCATTACCAGTTTTTTTTTTAATTATCTTTATTGGTACATTAAATATACACATCATGATTGCAGTCCATAATGGGGATTTGTACCAGTATAAGACACAACTTAATTCTCATTTTTTCCCATAGCCCCACCCACCCTACCACCCCCCCATATATATAAAATTTGTTTCCTTACTTTTTTGTTACAATCTCAACACATTACCAGTTTTTTTAAAGATTTTTCCCGAAATTATCTATACATTTTCAAACATGCATATTCTGCACTAAACCTTTTTCATCTCAGACAGCCTTCCATGTGATACACAAGCACTGGTTTTTTAACAGCTTCCTAAAATTCCATAGTATGGATTACCATAATTTCTTAACTCTGGAATATCGATATGGTATACTGAAAGCGGACACTGAAAATTAGTTAGCATAGATAGACACTACTCATAGATTTTGTTTGCCATAATAATGGTTTTAACATGTAACTCTCAATATATTTGGCCATATGGGGAGAGAGAGAGAAAGCTATCTATCGACATTCACTCTTCTCTTTTAAAGTAAGAGGGTGCTCTTGGGAAATAGAGGCCTTGCCCTGCAACAAGATAATCCACGGGACTAAGTTTCCTCCTTTAGATTTGAGTAAATCTTGCTCACAGAGCAAGACCCTGTCTCAAAAGAAAAAAAATATCTAAATATGTGCTGCCACTCTGTGCTCTAAAAAGCCAGTCTATTTACCTCATTGCTAACATTTTCTGAGAGTGTTTTTGTATAATCTCGCCATCACTGTTAATATTCACTTAGCTATTTTTAACAGTGCATATTAATTGTATACAATACTGGGTTTCACTGTGGAATGCTCATCTTTTTAAATGTTACCAATGCAGTAGGCAAAATTTACATTTCCCTAACTCCCAGTGAGGCCAAGCATATTTTCATATCATTAGCAGTCATTGTTATTTCTTCTTTTGTGCATCACCTGTTCTCAAGGCATAGTGCATTCTCTTGTTGCCCTTCTGTTTGCCCAACCACAGACACTACTTTTCTCGTCTTTCTTTTGCTTCCCCTTATCCCAGGCACTCAGGAAGGTGAAGGTGACCACGGGAGAGCTAACCTAGCTTGCTACGCTGCTACAGCAGTATAGCTTAGAAGTGGATGACATTAATGCATGCTAACTAATTTTCAGTGTCTGCTTTCAGTGGCCCTGAGCTCAGCCTCAAACTCACATCACAACAATCCTCCTCCCTCTGCCTCCCAAGTGCTGGAATTACAGGCGTGAGCCACCACGCCCGGCACTGTGGTATGTGATACTGATGCTGCTGGGGTGAGTCTCCACACCCAGTATGGTATGTGGTTATCGGGGATTGAACCCAGGCCCTTGCGCTTGCAAGACAGGCGCCGGAAGCACTGAGCTAAATCCCCGGCCCTAGATTTTTCAACATCTATAGCATTTTCCCCTGTATTTCCAACAATTAGGATTTCCCACAAGAAAATAATTATATGAAGAAACAAAGACATGGATAAGATAACCTCTGCCTTGTTTATACCCTAAGAGCACAGTGGAGTTATGGAGGCACCTGGCAAAAGGGGAAGTTCATGCCTATTTCAGGTGGGGGGACAAAAAGTAAAGCAGAGAAGAAAGAGGGAAAGAGGGGAGAGCAGAAAGGAGAAACAGAAGGCTGTGAGGAAGACGCAAAAGGAGGAGAGAGATGCCTGCAAGGGTAAAACAAGGAGCAAAAGAGTAAGTGGGGTACCTGAGGGTCAGGCGTTTGTTTCAGAGGAAAGCATGAGGAACAAGAGGAGACAGGCGAGGAGAGAAACCACCATTAGTGCATAATCAATTACAGGGCATTCAGAGTCTACAGGCATCAAAAGGAATGACTCATTTCTGTACTAGGAAACAGACAGGTGGTTAACTGGAAAGACCAGGACACCAAACAGCAAGCACAGTATGAACCTGTTTACCTAGAGTGATTCAGAAAGGTGAGGGCAACAAATGGATCACTAAGTGTGCAGCACCACGGTTCTCCTAGGTGCACTTTTCTGGTAAGTTTGGAACTTGCTGTGCATGTTTCTCATCTGCCACAATTCTAATAATATCCATCAGTGTATACTCAAATTCTATGTAATCTAAATAGGCTCTTGTACTTTCTTGTGATAACTAAATGGAAATAAATTAAGTAAATGGAATGATACACCTGCTTCTCATACTGCAGAAACATTCCATTCTTCATGTGACTGATGCGAAGTACTCAGCAAAAGTTTACTATGTCAACCTGTCCTGAAAGCACAATAGAATTAGGCCACAAATACAGATGCCACCTGCCCCACCATTCTTTGCCCACATCTTGGTTTGCTCAGATATACAAAAGGGTCCTCGTGGGGCCATTTATCACAGCAAAGTACTTTTCATGGTAAAGTCTCACCATCATTGGAGATGTCAATGGAAATGGTCTTAATTCAGGTTCCCTTTGAAGTAGTCCGAGACAAGGACTTGAGAGAGGTACTGTATTTGGGTGGGAAGAAGTGAATCAAGGTAGGAGGGGAAAATAATAAGAAAAGTTGCAATAATGACTGCAATACTATAGCAAGCAAGCAGAGTTCAGTCCTTCTGCAAACTTTATGAATAACCCTCTAGAAAGAGTCACAGAATTGTCCACCAGGGTCCAGGGAGTGAGGAGTTTTAGCTTCATCAGTCAAGAGTTGCCCCTAGGGGTATGAAAGGCGTGGTATTTGCAGCCCACAGAAATAAGGGCCTGGGATGCATATTGAGGCCTATTGGCCAAACAGGGTGATAACCTCACCAAAACCATACCGCTCCATCAAATATTGGCCCTGTTTTATAGAAGACAAATGTGAAGTATGGAAAGTTTAAGCTGCTTGCTGAAAGACAAACGGTTAAAAAGCAGCTGAGCTCAGCACCAAACCTTGTTCCATCTCTTCTACCCTGTGGTGCAGTGTTGTCAAAGCCACAGCGTGTCAATTCTCAAACACAGGTGGCATCTCCCTGTTGGGTCACACAGCCTAAAAGATACACACATGTTTCCAGAATCCCTCTTATAAGGCAAAGCTACCGAGATAGTTGCCCAGATTGTTTTAATCTTTCTGCATCCATATAAAAATCTGCTTGGTCAGGATCTGCCAGCAATGTGAAATTTAAAAGCCTCACCACCCATAGCTACTCACCTTAAATATCACTTACTAAGAAATTATGCCAAAATTTGGATCAAAGTGTTGGGGGGGATTCAAGAGAAATTTTTATCTGATGAACTCATTGCAGAGAATCAAATCTCATAGAAAATTCCAGATTCTAATATATTAAAAAAAAAAACCTATAAGATTACTGTGAGGAGAGTACTTTATTAGAGCAAATAAAATATGCTGAGCTCTGCCCAGACACAGAGGTCATGCTAATCTATGAGCCAAGGACGGTCTTTTTCCTTTAGTAGAAAAGATAATAATCTGCAAATCACTCGCATCTGAGGCTGGCTTGATTTAAAATGCACACAGATAAAAAAAAGTTTCAGGAAATCACTGTATTTATAGTTTGCCTACATGAGTCAATGGAAAAGCCCTTGCTGCTCCGACAATAGCACCCTGCATGATGCTGTATCCTCTCACCTGCACTGAAGCAAAAGCTTGTCTCTCACCTTGTTTTCCTTCGCTTCCCAAGGAGAGCACATCTCACCTCACAGGAAGCCAGCGGGCAAAGAGGCACCTCTGGCTTCCTCTGCCTCCGGCCAGCGGTACAGTTGTTGGTTCAAGGAAGTCCCAAGGCAGAATGCCCAGAGCAGCCCACCTGAACGTTGCTTTCTCCAGACTACTCTACCAACTACCAACTGCCAGTCAGATTTAAAGGCCCCTTCACATTAAATCCTGCAGTACGCAGAATTGTCTACATCAGAAAAAACTGCAAAAGGTTCTAGCCAGGCACTGATCACCACGATCCTGCATGGAAGAACCACGCAAGTGTCTGAAATGACAGATGGTGATCTTATTTACAAGTTACCATGATCCAGAGAGCAAGACCCCGGCCGAGCACACAGTGGGCTGCCTGGGCCTGAGCATATTTACCCCTTTGGTAAAGAACTGATAACTCTTGACTCACAGCGAGCCTAAGGAGGATCCAAACCTGTGGGCTATCTATTCATCCAGGACTATTTCCTGAACAAGAATACCACAGTGACATGGAGGCCTTGTGAGAGACATTGCCACATCTGCTTCTTTCCCAGACTGACAAAGGGCTTCAATAGGAAAAGAAAAGATTTAGGGAGCAAAGGCGCACTTCACCTGGCACGCTGGGCTGGAAGACTTTATTCAGGTCCAGGGAGGAGGCTCTGGAATGGGTTTTCTGTGGCCGTGGTGGTGGGGTAGGAGGGTCCTCGCCCCTTTTCATAGCCTCTTCAATGGAGGTGCTAGAGTAAGATCTGTAGCAAAATAAGGGAAAGTCAGAAGGGAAGGGAAAGGGAAATAGCAAGGTTTTACTCCCTGATATTGGCCAAAATAGAAAACACTCACAAAGTCAAAGTGCCTGCAAAGGACTGATGGCCTGACAGAAGCAGTCATAAATCCTGCCACCTCTTGGATACCGCTGTGTAAAATAATGGTCTGAATCCAGCCATGAATTGGGGTCTTTTTAAATTCCTTGCTCTTATTATACCATAGACCTAAATTTACCCCCTCCTGAAAGCTCTGTGTAACTTCAAATCAACTTCTATTAGAGTTGTGAATACGAACAACATGTCAGCCCTTCAGCTTAGGTACGCCCACGTTTTAACAGAGGGCTTCGTGGTATTAACTGATGCAGAACTTTTCTCCTGTTTATTTGCAAATGTGATGACAAGCACATAAGAACTGGCACAGATAAGCTGAGACTGAAAATCAAATATTCAAAAGAATACACCACAAATGAAATTTAGGAAAGGACAACATAAATCAAACTAAATAACTGAAGGTCACACAGCTGGCAAATTATAAAAATTCAATTCAAACTCCAGCCTGTTTATAACTTTGGTTTTTAAAATGTTCTCCTACTGTTGATAAGCCAGAGAACAACTCCTTTAGTAGTAATAGCTAGAATATTTGCTAGAGACTAATTTTCAAAATTAACTGAATTCTCTACACTGGCCTGTTGCTTAGGAACAGGTCTACGAGACATGTTCCGAGTATAATAATCATGAAAAGAATGAAAGAACTGGCACTGTATGCCTTTTCTCTTCTGCTTCTCAGCTGGTGGAGAATGACATGTAAGTCAGGGATGTGACCCAGAGACAAATTAACCTCAAGAAACTGTTCTTTGATTCAGCCATCAGAACGGCACTGAAGAGTTACAATCCATCAGGGAATATTCAGTCTCGCCAGCTCTTGACAGAGCTGTTGCTTGGTGTGTTGCTTGCTTTTTTTGACAGCAAGTTTTCACTTTCCTAAGTTTCTCAAGGTTTCTTTGTGGTAGTTGAGGGTTTTGTCTGTCTTACAAGGTTGGAATCTTAATAACACCACAATAATGGCATGTGACATGCTCTGGGGTGGTCCCTAAACATCACCAACAAGACAGGCAAGGCAAAATCAGGCAGAAACGAGCAAGGAAGAATGCCCTAACACTTTCAACCAGAATCAGAGGGGATTGATGTGAAAAGATGACAAAGCTTAAAAATGGGAATTCTTGATTTGCAAGGGAAATTGGAGACCCCAGCTAGAAACCAAAAGAGCTTTCTATGCCACTTAGAGCTTTGGTGACATCTTCCGCTTAAGAAAGAATAACGTGCATGTAGAAATAATTGTGTGGACACAAATGCACCTTAACGCACTGGCCCATATCATATACCTCACTTCCTTATATAATCTGCGCTTATCCTTTCATATGGAAAAGTACTGAATGTCAAGTACGTGAGAATGTATAACCACAACTGCAACCAATTAAAATATAAATATTCAGAGAGCTGATGAAATGATGGACACAGTAATATTAGAATGCTGATTTTCCCTCTTTCCCTTGCATCTCTACAAATCCTTATTATTTTTTTTTTCTCTTTAAAATCCTTATTATTTTAAAAGGGAGAATAAAGGGCTGGGGATATAGCACAGTGGTTCCGGCGCCTGTCTTACAAGCGCAAGGACTGGGGTTCGGGGTTCGATCCCCGGTAACCACATAACAATACTGGTTGTGGAGACTCACCCCAGCAGCAACCAGTACCACATACCAGTGCCGGGCGTGGTGGCTCACACCTGTCATCCCAGCACTCGGGAGGCAGAGGCAGGAGGATTGCTGTGATGTGAGTTGGAGGCTGAGCTCAGGGCCAGCCTGAACCACAAAGCGAGACCCTGTCTCAAAAAACCTTTAAAAAAATTCTTTAAAAAAAGGAGAATAAAAATGATTCAATTCATTTGGTCTCAATAAAAACCCAATTGGAAACAGTAAAAATAAAATCATCAAAATTATACCAGGGTGCCAGTTTCTGAAAAAATAATATATAAAATGTAGCCAGACACAATAATAGTAGAGAATGTGCCTGTGGAATTTTATAATTTCACTTACTTTGAGGGAGGAAAAAAAGTCAGCAAAAGCTAAGTCCACTTTATGGTTAATGCAAATTAACAAGCTGATTTGAATACACAAGTAGATTTCTGCAAGTTAGGGAGTTTTTCTACTATAAAATTAGATAAATATTACTATTTTCATATCTCACAGCTAGTACAGACTAATTTGAAGAAATCATGTGGCACACACTAATCCCAGCACTCAGGAGGCTGAGGCAGGTGGACTGCCTTGAGTTTAAGGACAGCCTGGGCTACACAGTGAGTTCAAGACTAGCCTGGATTACAGAAAGAACTGTACAGTGTCACAGAAATGAAAAAACAATCTATCCTTTAAAAAAGAATAATTATTCATAAGTAATCATAGAAAGTGTGGCTATACTTTAGCTTTCTACTGAAATAAATTGCTCTACTTTTAAAAATATAAATGGAAACAAAACTTCAATTTAAATTTACAACAAGATGAGATTTTCCTAAATGTAGCTAATTCAATCATTTAAAATATAATCAGACTTAAAACCATTTTTTCAGGGATGTGTCTGGTAGCCACAAAGGCAAAATGTCACAAAGAGCCAAAGCAAAATTCAAAAAGCACACACATGGTAGCCTATGTTACCTTGCTGAAGAGCAGCCCCAATACTATATTTCCTCCTTGGTGGATTAACTCTTTTACCGTTTCTGCGTTTCTTTTACTGCTCTCCTGAGTTTCACATAAGCACAGTTCTGCTTTATCGGTTCTCCATCTTCCACTGACTATTTGTAAAATGTGAAGCAGAGAAGAGGTGCTAATACAGACTCAAGGAGACCACAGGTACTGCTTACCTGACACGCTGTGCCTGCTTGAAATCATAAGCATTTTCTCTACTCTAGATTTTAGTCTCCAGACTTCCTACTTCTTGATGTTCACCTTGTTACAACAGCAAATTTCAGTTATTAGTTTCCTTTTAACCATCTTTCTTTCCAAAACTCTGTCCTCCTAATAGTTACCATCCTACCGCAACAAGTTCATTGCACACAACCCACTTCCTGACAGAGAACCAGACAGCATCAGCCACTATGCTCTAGTACCGACGACCAGAGATTAAAAGGTTCCCCAGCACGACTGTGCGTGCAAAGCGGCCACTCACAACGAGGGATCAGTTCCATGCTTCTAGCATCAAATCTAAAGACAAAAGAGATCATGTCTGGATTTGGGGTTCGTATTTCTAGGCAGGGACAGGGCACAGAGGGCATTAAAGCACAAATGAAACAAACACTACCTGGATCTTGGTCTTGATTTGAGACTGTTGGAATCCTTAGGAGTTGCTGAAACAAAGATTAATTGTTGTTTGGGTGAGTTTCATTTCTGCAGTTAAACAGGGTTATATGCAGCACCTGGGCTAGTCCAGAACACATAAGAGGTGAATGTGAGGTGGAGGTGTCCACACGAAGAACTTGAGGGCTCCCGTATTTCACAATTTCCTCATTTTATTTTTAAAGCCAAAGGCACAATTAAAAAGAAACAAAACCCAGCATATTTCCCCCTTTGTCCCCCTTTGCTATTCTACGAAGCCATTCTCAAATCTAAATTGATGGATGAAGACCATACAGGATAAAAAGACAATTCTTTCAAGGTGTTACCTTTTCATATAATGATGGGTCCGTACTCGAGGGCTTCTTAGTCTGTCACGGTGGCTTGATAACAGATTTGGAACTAGATGCCCTGAAGACCAGGAAGAACGCTATCCAACTAATGTTTTCTTAAAGTATCTTACCAGAGCAATATGGCCACAAGAAAACAAGCTCCTAAACATTAACAGAGCTCTGCAATTTTTCCTTATAAGAAAATATTCCTATGCCAAGTTTCTATAACCAAATCAGACAAAATATTATGGAATGAAATCATTAAAATATTTTGTCAACCATATGACTGTTCTTCATCAAATTGAGTCAGTTCATAATCTAACTTACTTCCAACACCCAGGGAGCTCACTTTCTCACCAGAAATTGTGCGCAGTAATTAGAAACATTTATAAAAACATCAATCCCTCTATTATTTCAATCCGTCATGAAAGACAACTTTAGAAACTAGTAGTTCTGCTAAGGTTTTGCAAACATTGTAAATTTTTCATCATCAAATGCTATAAAGATTCATAGGAAGACTGCTGGAAACAGGGAACAAGGAGGATGTGATTTGTTTTCACAAATTCTGCCAAAAGAAAATACTTCACTGCATTATTCCATCCTCTTTTGCATTACTCAACAATAAAAGCCCCTCCTGGTAGGAAGGAGCCTGCTGGATTGATGATGATTTTTAGAATCCTGGGTTAAATAAGCAGAGCAGAAAGAAGAGCTGGAAATCCTCATAAATACTAACATGACACAAAGCAAACTACCAAGAGAGAGCCTTGGACATGGTCAGCTGCAGAGGAGAGGCATTTCCCCCGGGCTCACTTCAGTGGGAATAAAGGCACCTTTCATTTCAAACTGAAGCACTGCCACAGCTCCTAAAGCACAGCAAACCCAAGGAGTTTGAGTCCTTCTTACCCATATCACACACCCACAACTAGATACAGTTTCTCCCCCCCAGATTCAAAAAGCAGCTTAAGTGAGGCTCTTCCCCAGCCAGAGAAGCCATCCCAGGGCTGAGGGCCAGCGTGTGGCCAGACTCACCGCAGAGCCGGAGGCCTCGGGACAGGCTGACCACCACTGGCTCTGTATCCTTCTCCTGGGGCGCCACTGCTTTCCAGTAATATTTGGGGAGGAGAAGTCCTGGCTGTGTTAAAATACTATTCCCCAAAGCAGACCACAATAACCGTTAATTCTTTTGTCAACAGTCGTTATCTTTGTCTTTTCAGTGATACAGGGATGGGTGTTGAAGGAGGGGCTCACCCTGCTAATGAGAGATAGACAGACAGACAGATGGAGTGACAATGTGGATGAGAGATAGGAACAGGGACCAGGCCAGAAGTTCTGAGGCCCAGGTGCTGCTCCTGGCGATGACACTAACCAGCTGTTAAGTCCCTGGACTTCAGTTTCCTCACCCATCTACACAGTGAAGACCATGGAAACACAGCCTCATTCTCAAAGGGACAGGTAAAAAGGCAACAGTACTAAGAAACTGAGTGCATTGTATAATTGTGAAATATTTCATCATCAGTGTACAAATAAAGGCTACTAATATTTCAAACATGGACATCTGATTTCTGAGTTTA
Organism: Petromus typicus; assembly: GCA_004026965.1. Classification (NCBI taxonomy): domain Eukaryota; kingdom Metazoa; phylum Chordata; class Mammalia; order Rodentia; family Petromuridae; genus Petromus; species Petromus typicus. The sequence goes on along the minus strand of PVIR01012035.1, from coordinate 30,734 downwards.
TTGTCTTCCAGGACAGCAAAGAGGCACAGACGGGAGCAAGTAATGAGAAGAGAAAACTATTCCACTATGGTCAGACCACAAGGTGATCACGGGCAATGGAGTAACCCCTAGAACTACCAATGTCAATCTAAGGACCACATTATAAGAGCAAACAAACCTAGAACATCTCACCATGGCCCAAGACATCAAGACAGAGATTCCCACTGTGTAATGTGGTGTGCAATGCTTGCTTAGATTAGACTGCCATGGGACACAGGGTAAGGAATCTCTTAGAGCCCACTAACATATACTTGGCAACAACTAAGAATGGAAGGGCATGGAAAAATATTTAACAAGAACTGTCCTCCATCTTCTGATGACAGAACCACCTCTCTGTCAACCGCCACATCACCTTTGTTGTCATCATTATTACCAGCGACTCTGAAGAGCACAGCAGGGAGATAGTACTTCTCTTTCCTTCTGCAAAAACACATCCAAAGAAGGTTTCAGCTCTCCCCAAGCTTCAGAGTAAAAGAGGCTAGACAATAGATTTCTAGCTATTTTTCCGTCAGCCTTTAAGCCCCTGAAAACCTGCCTATGTGTACGAACATCTGCAGAAATGCAAAGGCCACACTCGATTGTGAATTGAAGCAGCAGCCAATGATGGATCATGGCCTCTCATTTAGCTGGAGAGAGGGAAGAATGACAATGTCCTGGAAAACTCCAGGCATGTCATCTTTGCAAGAAATGAGGATGGGAAGAGTGTGCTAGCCTAAAGATTAGCCCTCTAAAAGGCCACAGCTGACCTGAGGTAAACTGTCCCCAGGGTACAGAGTGCCATCTAGAATTAGGATTATCACCATAAGATTCTTATCTCTCCGATAGGAAATCCAAACTTGTCCGAAGAAAGGGGGTCTTAAACATGTTTTAGACCTAAGGGAACCTGTCAAATCCAGAAAGGGGCAGCAGTGAGAGAATAAATCCAAAAATACAAAGCGTGCTCCCAAGTAGTGTGGGAGAAACTTCGATATACTTCATGTACCATGGCACACCTGCCACATTTTGTTTGGCAATGCCAACTACTAGTCAAGCAGTGTTCAAGATGAGATCTAAAGTTTGTGCCTCAGAGAGCACACTAAAATCTCAGGCTAAAATCCCTAGGGAAAAAAGGAATAGAATTCTCAAAGGCTATTGGAGAAGCAACAATTTAATATTCCAAATTTAAACAACATTTACTAATACCATAATATGAATTTTTCAAAAACAAAAACTGGGAAGTAGCCATGGTAGTACCAGAAATTAGAGCTGGAAAGAAGTGGCCTGAGGCATTTGGCCTACACAAATACAGCATTTCCCCCACGATGAATGAATCCAAGTGAGTTTCAAGAGTCAAAATCACAACTGATCTACAATCTTAACTTTCCATTCTGTGGCATCACCCTCTAGAGGTAGTGGTTTCCAAAGCAGGGTGAATACCACAATGAGCTGGGGAGCTTCTGGATATTCATTCATTTATCCATTCATTCGCATTCTGTCTCACTCCCTCTCTCCCTCTCTCCCTTTCCCCAACCTCCCTCCTTCGCTCTCTCCCTACCCCTTTCCCTCATCTTCCCTCCCTTCCACCCTCTGCTCCTTCATCTTTCTCACTGTAGTCTCACTTTTAAACTCTGAATGAACTTAGTGTTTGGGAAATATTTTATCACAGCACAAATTTCAGTGTTATACTAATTCTACTGTTCCAACTCTAAATAAGTAAACCTAAGATGACAGCTACCTAATCCCTATCAACATGAGACAGTTATTCAACAGGAAAGAGAAAGACTAGTGAAAGAGAAAGCAGCAACTTCTTTCATGCCCTCTAACCAGAGTTCCAAATAATAATGTCCTCTGGAGTCAGCTGGTTTTTAACTGGGGTGGTCTTGTTTCAACAATAGTTCCATCAAGAGACCTAAGGACACAAACCCAGTCATTTTCTCCAATTGTACAAATTCCACCTCTCTGAGAAGATGGACAGTACAATTTTTATTTTTCTCCTTGGAATCTACTCCATGTATGCGCCCATGTATTTGTTTTCCTGGCAGTGAAATCTAGGGGAACTACAGTATTTGAGTTTTTGCTTTGGCTATGGAAAATATCAACACTGCGTTTCTAGCTGATCTAACTTATTGATTCCATACTCTGCACAGAAGCCACAATGGCTTGTCCAGTCACCTCAATCCAGGTCCTCTCAATTTTGTACTTTGTGACAACATCCTTGGTTCAAACTGAGTGATGCTTTTGGTGAAAGCTGTATTTGGAACTTCAAAAAAGGCATCCTCTTCTCATCCATGAAAAGCGGGAAAGGATAGAGAGCTGAAAGGTTTCCGTGTAACAAGACCCAAGACAAACATGGAGAGAGAAACAGACACCCTGCCACAGAGGTAGCAATCTTCTTGCAAAACTGTCACTTTATAAATGAGAAATAATTACACAGGAAATATTACAACGGTTTTCTCCTACCTGGATCCTCAGGCACATACTTGGGTAAGGATTCACTGAGAGTACTTTTCAAAGCTGGAAGTGTTTTATTTCATTTTTCAGGAACAAAGAAGAGAAAGGAAGAAAAAAAGAACAAAAAAACTATATCATTTTATTTCTGAGGCATGTTACATTGAAACAAAGAATTTCTAGTCATCACAAAAACAGGCCTGGAAAACCTTTAGAGATTCTTATAGCATTTACTAGAACAATAAAGACCTCCTGGAATATGAAAACAGGTTCTCTCCTTGCAGAGTAAAGAGGTACAGGTATTTTCAGCTTTCTAGAGAGCCTCCAGTGGCTAACAGCAGAGTTAGCAGGAAGTACAGAAATTCCCTCGTCAGTTCCTGACAGCCAGGTGAAGGGTGGGAGGATGTCTGGGAGTGGAAACTCAGCCTTGACATTTTTCTACCTTACGTAGGGTTTCCACTGTGCAGTCTAAACATGACCCATCAGCTAGGACAGTGATCAGAGGACATGAGTCTACACACAATCTCTCATTCCACCTGCCTCTGCTGAACAAGTATTTAAATAGAAAACTAGAAATTAATATTTAAAAATGTATTTTTCATGTTTAACCTCTATATAAATATGCATCAACGTCAGGTCTCAGCAATAAAACTGAAATGGCTTCACTTCAGATAAGCTTCTTTCATTCACTTGCAGTGACTCAATCTCAGAAAACAGATGGAATACTGGCTTCAGTCTTAGAAAATTTTGGTTGTTATCCCAGTTCTTGTTCTTTGATTGCACAAGCAAATGATTCACATTGCCTAAACTTTGGTTTACTTGTCTCCTAGTTTCAGGTGATAAAACATACCATTTTTACGGGGGTTGAATAAAACAGTCTATGAAGAAGGACTTGGTAGATTACAAAGTTGGGGGTTGGAGGAGAAGGTCCTTGCTACACATCTAGCTACTTCAGACCAACCCATCCCTGTGCTCAGCGGTAGCTCTAACGGGAAACACTGCTGCACCAGCAAACACTGTTGCATGCCTTCTCAGCTGCCCAGTAAGCTGGGCGAATTGTGGTTGAGTTCTGTGTCACATCCCCATGCTCATAAAATCACTGAGAAACACAAAGCACTGTTCAAAAGAGAACTTTGTCATGAGTTAAACCTGTGCACAGGGCTGGGGATGTAGCTCGGCAGCACAGCACCTGCCTGGCAAGTGCGACCCTGAACTTGATTCCCAGTATCAGAAAAGAAAAAAGAAAAAAGAAAGATCAATAAATAAACAAACCTGTGCACAAAAGGGCATTTACACTGATCTTAGATCGTATCTTCCAACACAAGATATTAAGGCCTCAACTCTTTCCATTTCTAATCATTTCCTACCTCAAGACCATATTCCAGCATAAGGTGTTAAAAGAGCCCAGGGTCAAACTATAATTGACCAATGAGAAAAAGAACCAATGAGCTGAGGGAATTTGGACATTCGAGCTCTTGCTGGCACCTTATGAATTACGACAACAGTTTGAATTACTTCATCCATCCACATACACTTCTACGCTGATGACTGTCCTCGTGTGCTCTGGAAGCCAGCCATTCCAAGAGAAGTAGATACGGAAACAGAGGAAAGGTGTCCTTAAAAGAGAAAAATTTATTCACTATGTACCTTGTTTGTCATCACCAGTCACATCTTGGGTAGGGACAGGAAAATCAGCCATGTCTTTAACAGATGTCTTCTTGGAAAAGAAAAGTAAATGAGTTATATAGGCTGGAAAAGAAATTAAGCAGTATGCACTTATAAAAAATGTTTTAAAATCTATATTTGTTAGCAAAATTTGTCTTCAGTAATTCGATACATTTATTATTTATTTTCTTAGTGAGTTATAAGTTAATTTGTACTGAAATTTTTACATACACAGAGGAAAGAAGTAATGATACAGAACAAGACATATGTACAGATCCCACATTAAGTTTGAACTTGGTCTGAGATTCATCTAGAAAACTGCGTGGCATTTGTCCAGTCAGTCTTTACACACTTTTTCACAGAAAGGTTCTGATAAGTGGCCAACAATGCGGCTATTTGCTAGGACAGTGGTGATGAACTTAAGGCATGTGTGCCACAGCAGGTTGTTTGTTATCATCGAAAGCTCTGAAAGGTTCACCATCACTGTGCCCCGATCGGCCATGCAGAAGTGGCCGACTATGTGTGATCAGAATAGCTACCTTGCAGTGAAGTAAGAAAACTCTGTAGATGAACAGATCAAACTTTTCTCTTAACTCACATACAAGAGAGTCCTCATTGATGCTAATAAGATAAATACCTAAATTGACCAAGTATGAATTTGTTTAAAATCTACTTACTACGAAAATACCGTATCAGTTCTCTGCTATGAGAAACTGAAGGTATAAAGGAGTCCAGAATGTATAATAGGTATTGTGAAAGAGGAAGGGGAAGGGAAGGGGAACTAGGGGAGGGGTAGGGAAAAGGAGAGAAGAGAATGAAAATATTTGAAGGCAAAAATGAAAAGAATAGAAACAAAGCTTATGCATATTATGGAGTGAAGGGGCTGAAGGGAGGGCAGGGGAATGGGAAAAAATAAGAATCAAGATACATCATGTACAGGTAAAAATTTTCAATGATGAATGTGATCATAATATATTTATATATACATATATATACATAAAATGTATCAATAAACTCAATTTAAAAATAAAATACTTACTATGAATTTATTTCTTATAATCCCTTAATATGTACTCTCTATAGTTAATAAAAGTATATCATACCCTTGAAAATTACTGAGGGATCACAGAAAAGGATAACTCTGTGAGGTGATGGGATGTGAATTAGCTTGATCATGGTAACTGTTTCACACTGTATATATATATCTAAGCATCATAAACATATTCAATTTTCATTTGTCACTTATATATCAATAAGCTGGAAAAACATGTACCCTAACGTCTCTGAGAGGGATAAATAAAAGAGCAATATATTCATCTCTGCTTTATTTATATATTCAAATTCTAGAAAAATATCTAAGAATAAAAGGCTGACTTTAATTAGATGAGGGAAAGGTATGACTGTCACCAAATGCTTTTGATTGTCTTTGTATTTTAAACATATTCAAAAATCAAGCATGGATAAATTTTAAAATGCAAGAAAGTAAGTTCTTGGAACTATTTGGTACAACTCGGAACTCAAACAACCCCAGGGACATAAGCCATGCTTCTATTTTTTTTTTTTAGTTTTTTTTTTTTAATTATCTTTATTGGTACATTAAATATACACATCATGATTGCACTCCATAATGGGGATTTGTATTTTTAGGTTTTCTGAGACAGGGTCTCGCTTTGTGGTTCAGGCTGGCCCTGAGCTCAGCCTCAAACTCACATCACAATCCTCCTGCCTCTGCCTCCCGAGTGCTGGGATTACAGGCGTGAGCCACCACGCCCGGCACTGTGGTATGTGGTACTGGTTGCTGCTGGGTGTGGGTCTCCACACCCAGTATTGTTATGTGGT
>PVIR01012035.1:0-24664 GCA_004026965.1 Petromus typicus | reverse complement strand
AGAACCACTGAGCTAACTCCCCGGCCCCATGCTTCCATTTTTAAACTGTTCCCAAAACAAGTTACAGTGCCACTTGCTGGTGAGCCGATCTATGATTTAACAACCCTCAGATAGGTAATTCTTGGCACTACAGTGAATCCTCCAGATATAATTTCTTATTCCAAATCTATTATTGCCAGTAGGATAGACAATGTATCTTAGTAGTGTACTTCTTTCACTGTCTTCTCACACTTGGATTATAAGTTAAATTCTTTCAAGGAAGAAAATTATTTAGGGATAGTTTAGGTTGGTTGGTTTGCTTGCTTGCTTGCTTGAGACAGGATCTTACTATATAGTTCAGGCTGGTCTTGAATTTACTGTGTAGCCTAGGCTGGTCTAAAACTCAGGGCAATCCTCCTGTCTCAGCCCCGTGTGTCTCAGGATTAGAGGCGTGTGCCACTATGCCTAGCAACAGTTTAGATTTTTTAGTCCAAAATAAAATTGTTGAAAAATCAAAAACCTAAACAAATGAAATGACATCAATATTTATGAGTTTTCAGAAGACTTATTAAGATTGTGATACTCTCCAAAAGATCTAGAGATTCACTGAAAATCTCAGGAGTTTCTTGCAGAATTTGACCAGCTTCTCCTAAACTTCATAAGGAAATATACAGGGTATAGAATAGCCAAAATATTCTTGGGAAAAAAAGATAAAGTCAGTACTGAGTGTGGTCGCTCATGCCTGTAATCTCAGCACTCAGGAGGTAGAGGCAGGAGGATTGCTGTGAGTGTGAGGCTTTCTGGGGCTACATAGTGAGCTCAGGGCCAGCCTGAACTACAAAGCAAGACCCTGTCTCAAAAAAAAAAAAAAAAAAAAAAAGATAAAGACTCACACTTACTACAGATTTAGCAGTGATGAAGATAGTGTGGTACATAATTATAAAATTATAGATAAATGGGACAGAACTGAGACTCCTGCAATAAACCTACGCACTTACAGATAATTCATTTTCGACCAGAGTGCAAGTCAATAGAGAAAAGCTATTTATTCAATAAATGGAGCAGAGACTCCTAGATATACACACACAAAAGAATGAAATTGGACTTCTTCAGAGATATACAAGAATATTATCAAAATGAATCAAAGAACTAAATGTAAAACCTAAAACTATAAAACTCCTTAGAAGAAAACATGGGAGCAAGTCTTCATGTTCTTACAATAGGCAACGTTTTCTTAGACAGGATCCCAGAAGCATCAAAACACTTGCGACTCAATAGTTGTAATAATCTAATTTTAAAATGGACAAAAGACTTGAATAGGCATTTTACCAAAGAAGAGACAGAACAGCTAACAAGTACATAAACAGATGTTCAACCTCATTATTAGGAAGTTCAAACTAAAACCACAATGGTACCTTTTCATTCCACTAGGACTGATTATATAAAAGAGATACACAATAGTAAGTGTCAGAAAGGCTGTGGGGAAGTTGGAACTTCATACCATTGCTAATGTGAGGCTGAAAATAGTACAACCTCTTTGAGAAGAAGTTGGGCAATCCCTCAAACATTTCAACATAGAGTTTTGGGGAACAATCCACAATTCCACTCTTAGATATGTTCCAAAGAGAATTGAAAACATATGTCCACACAAAAAGTTACACGTGTGTTCATAGAAACACTGTTAGTAATAGCTCAAAAAGGAAAACAACATAAACATCTATTCATGGCTGAACAAACAAAATGTGGCATACCCATAATCCGAATACTATTCAAGCAATAAAAAAGAATAAAGTACTGATAACTGCTATGACATGAGTAAGCCCTAAAAACACTATGCTAAACTAGGTGTGGTGGCACACACCTATAATCCCAGCAGTCTGGAAGGCTAAGGCAGGAAGATCACAAATTCAAGCCCAGCCTGGGCAACTCACCAAGACTGTCTCAAAACAAAAAATAACAAAGAGCTGGGATATAGTTTAAGGTGAAGGCCTAATGTTCAATCCCTAACAACCCCCTCCCCACATACACAGAGAAAACACTCAAAGAAGCCATTCACACTGCACCACACACTGTAAGATTCTATTTATATGAAATGTTCTGCATAGGCAAATTCAGAAAGAGAAAATAAATGAGAGGTTATTAGAAGTTGATGGAGAGGGCAGTGGCAAATGACTGCTAATGAGTACAGCGTGTTGCTCTGGGATGATGAAAATGTTCTAAGATAGGACCACAGTAATAGCTAAACAAGTCCACTAATGGACTAGAAACCACAAGAGCAGAATTTTAAGTGGATGTGGTATGTTATTTATTTCTCAATAAAGCAATTTTTAAAAGGAAAGAAGTCTTGGGTGGGGACGTAGCTGAGTGTTTCCAGCACATGCCTTGCTAGCACAAGGTCCTGAGTTCAATCCCAGGTACCAAAAAATAAAAAATAGAAAGAAAGAAATCTAATAATCTAAAACACGTTGCTAAAGAGGAACAAACCAACTGAAATCTATAATTCTAGATGGAAACATGCTGGGATGACAGCTCCACTGCCTGCACTGTTTTGCAAGCTCCTCAGGCCTGGCCTACCACCAGCTACAGGTCTGCTCATGCCACACACCTGCGCTGTCCTGGAATCAGTGCTCAGAGAGCTGCTACCAAAACCAAAATTCCATCAGTCATGGAGAGATTTTAAAAAACTCAGAGAAAGAACAATAAAGTACTGAATCATTAGCTATAGAGAAATGACCTATGAAGGCTGGGGATGTAGCTCAGTGGTACCACGCCTGCCTTGCAAGTGCGAGGTCCTGAGTTCGATCCCTGGTACCAAAAAAAAAAAAAAAAAAAAAGATATGACTCAAATTTCTTGAGTGCCAAACCAACAACTAATTTTATCATTTCCTCCTTGAATTTGGTTTAGTATAGTTGGTATCTAAAAACATCTCATCCTCAAAAATAAAAATGTGGTTAGAAAGAGGGGGTTTATTGTTCTTTTGCTTTATGTTTGGACAAAGAAAAAGAATAGGTAGTTTTTGACTCTTTCTTCCCAAAGGATCCAGGTAAAGCATACAAAAATATATGAAACTAGCTACACATAACACCCATAATGGTGTAAGGTTGTCATACAGAGTGTGTGTCTGTGTCTGTGTGCATGTGTATATGTAAAACAGACCTGTAGCTAATTGTGTGTTTGCTCCTTTTTCATTTCAGGCAGATAACTGACTACATGAGTCAGCAATATCATTTCTCTGCAGGAAGAACAAACACCTTTCACAGCACTGTAAGCTGGGGCAATCTGTTCATACAGAAAGATGAGAATTTATATGAGAAGATCACCTAACGATCTCATAATGTCCCCCAAGTGGAGGGCTGTGGCACGCATGTGAAACCTCTCCCACGGGGCAACTGCTCAGAGAGCTATGGAGTCACCTAGCTTACCAGACACACCTCTCCAGAAAAAGCCAGAGCCCGGGGTAAACTGAGGGCCAAGGGAAGCGGAGGACTACTGCGTCTACTTCTTCATCAAATATATTCTGCAGAAAACCAATATTTTTCAAATGTATATACTGTACATCATTCCTCTTGAAATCACTTTTCTTTACATCTTTTCCTGCTGTGTAGAAATCTGCTGAGGAACGTGCCATGAAGGCTGCAATTCAAACAAGGGGCAGCAGAGCGGCAAAGAGAGGTGTCTATCAGAAGGAGCTCGGGAGAGAAAGGCTCCGCGGGCTGGTGGGTGCAGGGCATCGCGCCACCAAAACACACTGTGGGCCTGACAGCCTGCATGACAGGGTGAACGAGCCTTCAGAGTCCGGAGAAATGCAGAGGCCCCTATATCCTGCCTTTGATTTCTACCATCACGTATAGTTCCAACTTGGTTCAGAGGGTTTTAATGGGAACCAGTGAATAAACACCACTCATTTAAACATATCCTTCCTCTGATTTGATCTTTACAAGACAGACATGTACGGAGTGATTGAACTGTATTCCATAAATTAATACAAATACTATTAATAACAATCAAATTTTTAAAACTGTTTAAAATACTCCCAGACTGGGGAGCAGGAAGTCCTAAGGATTGAACGCAGGGCCTTTGACATGTTAGGCAAGCATTGTGCCAATGAACTACACCCCTAGCCCCACTTCCAGATTTTTTTTAGGAAGGGAACAGCGGGTATCATAGCAATCATCACAATGATGGTGACAGTGATAGAAGTCATGATGATAACACCCTTATTTACTGATTCATAGCTAAGGATCGCTCCACACACGGCTAAGTCCTTCTGTCAAAGGCCCAACAGGGTACGAATTTAGGGATCACCGAAATCAGTCCTATTGCAGTAGAAAGATGAATACCCTGAGGGAATTCTGAATGTGACTTGGGACTCCATGTATAGATGTGTAGTTCTCAAGCTTCTTTTCAAAACTGTTGTAGTTCACTTTACTTCACTAGTGCCCAGCTATTAAAAGTTCAATTTACATTGTTCACTAGGGAATTAAATCTTAGTTAAGTAAATAAGTTGGGTGGCATTCTCTGGCTTAGTTTGGCTATATCTAAATTTCACTTCTGGAAGGTCAAGAGATGTTACTTACTTCACCAAATCTAGTTTTAGGGAGAAAAGAAAAAGTAATTATAGACACATCTATTCTATAGATTTTAAAAACCAATCCTGAAACTAATCATCAAGTATGAAGAGAAAATGCTACAAAGGTTCTTTTTCTCAAGTCTGTCAAGAGTATAGGCTAATAATTTAATTCTCTATACATTCTTACTTATTAACACAGAGAGATCTTTTACCTCCATCCGATTCGGGTCACGGGCTTGTTGGTTTGTCAGCACTGACTCAGAGTAAGAATCAAATAATGCACACTCCCGCTTGGGCTTAGGAAAAGCTATGAAGAAAGCAAAGGAACAAAGAATATGACAGCCACAGTGGTTTCTCCTATCAACTTTTCTGTGCTTAGAATGTAACAAAATTAGTTCTATTACAGTACCTATAACACTCATCATGCTGAGGTAGGATTTTAAGAGCTTACCTAACACAACCCCATAATTCTGTGGTCCTCACTTCACCTACAATAAAGCTAAGGGACAGGGAAGTTAAGCAACTTACTCAAGGTTATATAGTTAGTAACAAAGAGCAGAGACTTGAATTCCTAACAGTGTTCTTAGCATTTCATGTATAAGATAACCATTGTTTTTCTTCTCTCTCTCTCTCCCTCCCCGCCCCTCCCTCCACCACCTCCTTCTTTCTCACTGTGTGTGTGTGTGTGTGTGTGTGTGTGTGTGTGTGTGTGTGTGTATGTGTGTGTGTGTGACTGGGGACTAAATTCAGGGGCTCTCACTTACTAGGAAAGCACTCTCCTACTGAGAAACATCCTCAGCCCTTTTTATTTTTTATTTCAAGATAGAGTATCACTAAATTGCCTGGGCTGGTCTTAAACATGAAATCCTCCTGCCTCAGCCTCGTTAATAACTAGGATTACAGGCCCATCATATCTAGTTCCTCACGGTAGTTATTTTCCATACTAATCATCATTCTCACTGTATTAAGTTTTAACTATGCTGCTAGCATAAATTTTAAATGTAGTAACCACAGTAACAGTTTAAACTATGAATATTAACTAAAAAATACTTGAGTTTAGCTGTTATTAGAAATAAATGAGACTTACATATGTCCTGCCTACCAGGTCTAGTAAAAATGAAAGCATAATTTTTTTTTTTCTTTTTTGAGACAGGGTCTTGCTTTGTAGTTCAGGTTGGCCCTGAGCTCACTATATAGCCCAGGCTAAACTTGAACTCATAGTAATCCTCCTGACTCTGCCTCCTGAGTGCTATAATTACAGGTATGGGCCACCACACCTGGCATTGTGGTATATGGTACTAACTGTTGATGGGTGTGACTCACCACGCCCGGCATTGTGCTATGTGGTTAACTGGGATTGAAGTCGGGACCTTGCTCTTTACAAGTGCTAGAAGCACTGAGCTAAATCCTTGGCCTCCACAGCATAAATTCTTACCAAATTTAAAGGAAATAAGAATCACGTTATAGGTTTCGCCCAATACACAACAGGGACAGTGGCTGTTAATTGGGTAACTAGACGAATTAGCATGAGAGAAAAAATACACAAGTTGGTAAGCAATCAGCTATTTCTTGGAAGCAGATTCTGCCTCACCATTTTGTCACAAATTAATTAAGATAGAAATACCTCAACTAGAAAATTTGTCAATATTCTGAAGACGAAAAGCATCTGAAGCAGATAATAAACAAGCTACAAATTAAATCTGTCAATCAAGCTATTAAGAACTCAAATTTTTATTGGTACATGGCTATGATACACAATAATTATACTCATTTGGGAAACCAGTACATCTATAAACATCTTCATCATTTCCATATCCTTACCATTGCCTTTCCCTATATCTCCTCATCCTCTTCCCCATCTCCAATAAGTCTATCTCCTTGTTTTCTACCACCTCTTCTTTATTTTACTATTTAATTAATTTATATTTTGTTTCTCATATAAGAGAAACCAACGAGTAATTAATCTTCTGCCTCTGACTTGTTTCATTCATTATTTTAATCTAATGCTTCAAAAGAAATTTATAATCAAGGGTCAGGGATTTAGCTCAGTGGTTCTAGCACCTGCCTTGCAAGTACAAGGTCTTGGGTTCCATTCCCAGTAACCACATACAGCAATGCCGGGTGTGGCGACTCATCCCATTAGCAATCAGTAGCACATACCACAGTGCTGGGTGTGGTGGCTCTCTCCTGTAATCCCAGCACTCAGGGGGCAGAGACAGGAGGACTGTTGAGTTTGAGGCTGAGTTCAAGAGCAGCCTGAACTACAAAGCAAGACCCCATCTCGAAAGGAAGAAAGAAAGGAAAGAAGAAAAGAAGAAAGAAAGAAATTTGTAATCAAATGTGGAAAATGAATTAACATTGTCTTTAATACTTACCCACCTACACCAGGGACTGAAATGCCAACAGTGTTCTGCAATAAAGCAGTGGTCAGGGCATCGGCCACCATAGAAAGCTGAACGCATTTTAGTTCATGTGCTTTCTGGAGTCTGAACTTCATTGATTATCAAATGGAGTGAGCCACGGGCCCTGCTGATTTTTCTCACCGTATCTGGAGGTCTGTTTCCTTGGTTAAAAACTCAACACCTTTCAAAATACCATTCTTTAATGGAACTCTAAGAGCAGTTTTACCCAATATCAAAGTCCTGTTTCTAGTTTACCAATGTAGTGTTCTGTCTACAAGTGTAAGACCAATGTCTTATCACGGGAAGGTCTCACCTAGAAAGTAAATGTTTTCCAAAATGAGGAAGAACAACTGCCAAATCTCTATCTCCACTGTCACTTACCCACAATGAGTCCCCACTGCTCCTGACTGGACGACTACCTAAACTCTCTTAGTTTCCATTCTTGCTCTTCAATATCTGTTTTCTGAAGGGCAACCATCCTGGTCATCTCAGACAGCAAATATGAGTTATCAGTGTCCTACCAAACACTGTGTCATAGCTTGTGTCTAGATGTCCCCCAAAGCCTCATTCAATTCATAGGTGTGCCTTTTCAGAGGTGGCAGAACAGAGTGTACGATGCTGGAATTAAGGGTATATGATCACTAAGTCAATCCAACAATTAGTTTGGCATAGTTCTGACTAGGATTAAAGGTGCCCCATTGCCTAAGGCCAGGTAGTCTGGATACAATATAAAACAGACAGAAAGAATCTGCCCCTTGTCTCTCACTTGCTGCCGTGCTGTCTTCTGCCTGCCCTGAATATTTTCTCCTCCGAGATATCCCTCTGCTATACCACCCAGCCCTGGAGCCAGCCAACTATGAACTGAACCCTCTACAAACTGTGAGTCAAATAAAACTTTCCTCCTTTAACTTTGGGTGTTGGGTATTTTGTCTCACTGATGAGAAAAGTAATTAAGACACACAGGTCAGTGTTATTGCCCACCATTTGCTCCCTACCTTCCTCGTCAGCAGCTCCTTGCTCTCTCAACCTCACTTTGTATACTCCAAGCAGTGTGGCCCGAACTTTCTACTTCTCCTGTGCTCCTAGCCACACCTGGGGCTCTCCAGCTTGCCTGCTGTCCCTCTTCAGAGAGCCTTCTCTTCCCTCTTAGCTCCACAGCCCTCAGCTCCCCTCCACAAGCGTCCTCCATCGCATCTCAGCACCGACACTGAAGTCTGCCCGAGGCCTTTGCTGCAGCGCGCTCTCTCACACCACCCATCCTCCAGCTGCCTACATGTGCCATGCAGTAGGGGCTCTTCTGTACAGTATTCTCACCGCAGAGAATAACAGTGCCTCTCACAGAGGAAGCAATCACTAGTTTTTTTTTTTTAACAAACTATGCAGCAAAATGATTTCTAACAGAACCTGCCCAGTTACCTAGACATGAAAATATCAAATGGACAGATAATGCATGAAACGACCCAATCTGTTCTTCCAACTCTGCCCTTTAACCTTCACTAGTAGGGAAAATAGATTATTTCTATAATTTTAAATGGCATTACATAAAATTACTGTTTATTTGTTTTAATAAAAGCTTTTATGGGCCGGGGATATAGCTCAGTAGTTCCGGCGCCTGTCTTGCAAGCACAAGGGCCCGGGTTTGATCCCCAGTAACCACATAACAATACTGGGTGTGGAGACTCACTCAGTAGCAATCGGTACTATATACCACAGTGCTGGGCATGGTGGCTCACGTCTGTAATCCCAGCACTCGGGACGCAGAGGCAGGAGGATTGCTGTGATGTGAGTTGGAGGCTGAGCTCAGGGCCAGCCTGAACCACAAAGCGAGACCCTGTCTCAAAAAAATAAATAAATAAAAATAAATAAATAAATAAAATCTTTTATAATTCTGAATACTTGATAGTCTCAACCAGATTTATACTCTTCAATAATCTTGTTAAAAATTGGATCATTTTTAAAAGGCTAAATATGAAAATATTTAAAAGAAAATAGGGCGTGGGGTAAATAACAAAGGGAAAAAGAATGTCATAGTAATTAAAAAAGGAAACAAAGCTTATATATATAGGGGGTGGGGAGTTGCAGGGTAGGTAGGGGAATGGGAAAAAATGAGAATCAAGTCATGTCATATTCTGGTACAAACTCTCAATGTTGAATGCGATAACGATGTGTATATATAATATACCAATAAAGATTTGAATTTAATAAATAAATAAAAGGCTGAATATGAATCAATTAGAAAAATGTTAGAATATGATAAGAGGCAAACTTTTTAAAGAAAGTTAAATGGGATTCCATAATAACAACAGAAAAAATGAACAGGATCATTCATATTTTTCAAAGGGTCAAAAAGCACAGAGAAGGGGCCGGGGAGTTAGCTCAGTGGTTCCGGCGCTTGTCTTGCAAGCGCAAGGGCCCGGGTTCGATTCCCCAGTAACCACATACCATACTGGGCGTGGAGACTCACCCCCAGCAGCAACCAGTACCACATACCACAGTGCCGGGCGTGGTGGCTCACACTTGTAATCCCAGCACTCGGGAGGCAGAGGCAGGAGGATTGCTGTGATGTGAGTTGGAGGCTGAGCTCAGGGCCAGCCTGAACCACAAAGCAAAACCCTGTCTTAAAAAACCTAAAAAAAAAAAAAAAAAAAAAAGCACAGAGAAGAACTAGATAGTTCTTGCCTTTTCTGTTTCATATGAAGAAAAACATGCATGATTAAAGCATTTAAAAATTAAATGCTAAATCTTAGTGGCTTGCCTAAAATATACTCTCACTGAGTTTGTTGGGGTTTGTGAGGTCTTCCGTATTCTCTGTTAGAACTGTGTAATTATTATTTAATATGAAGCCCACAATCTCTGAAAATGTTCATTTTTGTACGATTGGCAAGTATGTGATGAATTCTCCACAGAGTCTTGTATAAATGCACATAGGTGGTCTCCATAAAAACCAGAAAGAAACACGAGGCTCTACTCCAAGTAATGGGGAGTATCTCTTGACTGCCACTCTTTTATAGCCCCCTCTTACTGAATAGGGAAGTCAAAAGGAGTCATTTATAGCAGTAAAGAAATTAAGAAATTATTTTTGTAAACAACTTTTCATTTAGTGCTTTCAGATTTCCAAAAATTTTATCAGTAACTTTTGAAAAAGTCCATCAAGCACTTGCCCACCTTCAAAGTGGCATCTCAAGCAAGGAGTCATGACATGGGGCGTAGATTGTAAAGCAATCTACAGCATTAATCAATATCAAAACAGAAAACTAAGTATGATAATGAGAGATGAGATTATTTAGAACTCTCCAGAGCTAGAGAGGGAACTGTGAAGGTACTGAGTATAAGTGAGTAACTTGGAGCAGACTTTGGTCCTGAGGTCAGCTGTCATCCCCATTAGAGAGGGAGAGAAGTCCTAGTCCCGGAAGAAGGGCTTCCTTCATGACCTGCACTGCTTGGGTAACAGGAGCCACGTGCGTGCAAGGACAGCGGCAGGAATGTCAGAGCTTCTTTGTTGCAATACAAAAGAAGGGAGGAAGGAAAGCAGGAAGGACGATAGGGACAGTGACAGGTAGGAAGGGAGACGGGGAGAGGGAATGGGAAGGAAAGAGGGAAGGGAGAGGGGAAGAGAAAGAAAAAAGAGAGAAGGAGAGAGACAAACAGACACCAATGAGTTTAACATGCTCCTCAACTGCGAGCTAATTTCCTAGGATCCATGAGAGTCTTTCGCAGCCTTGAAGGAAGGGCAGCCAGCATAAGTTACACACTACAATTGGCAAAAGGCAGCTGTTATTAGCAAGGTCCCAGCCCTGAGATGAGTAATTAATTTTTCTCTCTGAATTCTCCCTTCCATATGTACTTTTCAGAGTCATTTGAGGAAAATTCAAAAATTCTGCCTTCAACATGTTCACCTGTCACTAGCATCAGTGTGAGATGGACAGCTGATTCTCACCCGCCCATATGAGCCCTATCATGCGTACTCTAGCTGTAAAAATCTGACAATAAGTTGATGAAAAACAACTGCACGTACCAAGGGCTCTCCGGTGTCCAGACACCATTTTAAAACCGAAAAGCTTCTCAGTTAAACCTCCATGGCAAGTGTCAGAAGTTTTGGGTGCACAAGAGGCCTTACCTGCTTGCAGATACTCCGGCTGGAGAGTTGGAGGCAGGCCTTCAGGCAGTGGGTAGCCGTTCTTCCGGGCCACGATGAGGTGAAACGCAGCGCAAAACTCGGGCAGGGTCAGGGCTCCGTCACAGTCAGCATCACTAAGTTCCCTGAACAAAATAGACATCATTAGTACCTCCCATGAGGGTTGGCTTCAAAGCTGCAAACAGAATTCCCAGGCTCTGTCTTATAACACGGAAAACACTGCACAAGAAAGTCTAACACAAAAAGAAAAGCAACACCTCCATATACCCAATTTCTGATAGTCATTCAATACATGCCGGCTGCATGGTGTGAAGAGCTCAACCTTGCACTTGGAGCAGACAGGGGAAGCTTGCAAGTTATGCAAGTCATCCAGCATGCAGGAATGAATAGGTGCTTCTTTCTCAGCGCTGAGAGAAAACCTTGAACTTTCCACATCATGAAACTTTCATAGCACATTGTTCTTTCCTTGATAATTCCCTCTTGGGAAAATACAAGTAAGCTTAGTAAATATTCATTGACTCATGTTTTAAGATAAAACTAGCATCTAGCGAAGGCTGGAACCAGATAAGACAAAAAGAGAGAATGGGAATCTTGGAAAGGCTTATCTTAGCTTCAGTCACTGTTTCCCACCAAAAGGCACAGATCTGTTTACTCAAAACAAAAGAAACCTATTCATGAAAGAAACTAAGACTCCATAAGCTTCATCTCTCACTGTACAGAGCCAAATATTCTTGTATTAGGGCGGGTCAGGGACAGGACTCCCACAGGATTGTACCAGAAAAGTGTTTCTATTGGAAAAAAAAAAAAAAGCTCCATAACTCCCCTTTAAAATCCTCCTGCTCTTCCTTTCCTTCCCTCTCCTCCTTTGGCTCCCTCCCCTTCCCCCACCTCCTCCTCTTCTTCCTCCACCAATTTAGAATACCCGGCCCTGAAACAGCTGCTTCCCAGGGTAAGACCTCTGGGAACTGCTGCAAACGCCCAGTGGCGACAGAATATCATTTGGCCTTCATGAACATGTCTTGACAAAAAAAAATAATAATAATAACAAGCCTCATGCCGTTAAATTAAGACTTGGGATTCTGTAAAACAGGCTGTATTGTTTACAAAATTATGTCTCTCTTTCTAGCTTTAAAACCCAATATATGGATTGTTGTGAAAAATTATGCCAGAGTATACTGTTTGAAAAACCTACATCCAGTTCAGAATCCCAAATACACTGGCATGTGTGAGTACTACTGGAATAATTTTTCAATTAGATGCACAAGACATGACATGCAATTATAAATCCTACTATATTTTTATGAATCCTCCTGAAAAAAGTTTTACATAAATATTCTACAGTTCGAGTTCTATATTTATAGCAGCACAAACTCCTGCCTAGAGCTGAGAATTTGATGCAGAGCATCTTCACAGATGCAAACAGGGCCATTTGGACCGAGTCAGCGTGGCCCTTCCGGAGCTGGACCGCGGCGGCGGGCTCTCCAGCAGGTGCAGCAGCAGTGCCACAGCTGCAGGGCTGACTCAGGGCCCAGCCAAGAAACACCAGCCAAATTTAGGAAGCTAAGAGACAGCTAAGATAGTCATTTCACTTCATTCTAAAATTTTCCTGGGTCTTTTGTTCACCTAGCCTTATAGAACAATATACATAATAGCTTTTTAAAGCCCTCTATTTATTTGCCTCAGTCTAATTAGAAAAATATGAAAATAAAATACCTAAGACAGAAAGTCTCAATGCCCATCACTGCCTAGACTGAAAAGGGACTGAGAGAGGGAAAATAATTAGGAAATCACGGGGTCAGGCAACACTTACACTTACCTTGGTGGCAACCAAAATCTGTGTTGTACACCCTTAGTCTATTAAAAATAATTCAAAAAATAAGGCTCTTCCAAATGCTAAAGGATGAGCATTATGTTACTGTTGGCAATAACTGTACTCACCATATGTAAGAGAGTTCTGGAATGGACAGCTTTGACTTGGTGAAGAAGTTCTTGGCCACAGAGCCTGTCAAAAGCCATAGTTTAAATAAAGCACTGATTACATATCTAGAGGAGCTTTTCTTTTTATGTGTAAATTAATCATCACTTTTTCCATTCAGTCATCTCCACCACATAGCCACTTACACATTTATCCCTCGACAACAACCACAGGAGTACGAGCAACCTACAGAACACCTAGTGTGAGGAACGTGTTGAGTTTGAGCTCCAGCACCACAGAATAAATTTTAAAAAATAAAAGCAATACATGACAGCTTTTAAAACAATATATGATTGGAATAGGGTGAGAGAAGGAATGACGTGATCCACATGATAGAAGCCACATAATGTAGTTGCTTTGTTATTATCCAAACGACTGCAAAATTTCAGTAAAACTTCAAAAGAAAAATTTCAAAATTACTTAAGTGAAAATACATTAAGCAGTTATATTTTAAAAATAGAAAGGTAATATACAGTCATGGTAGGAAAATGTACCAAAGGAGAAAATTAGCACCATTGTTGTCACTAACAGATACTGGGAAGTATTTTTGGTGAGGTTTAAAATCTCTTGGTGCCTTTTTAAAGACTTTGTCCAGGAATTTTTCTTTAGTCATTTATAAATCTACCTATACCAACTACAGGCAGGCAATCATTCCATGGCACATGGTGGATTTTTTTTTTCTTTTGAGACAGAGTCTCTTCTCACTTTGTAGTTCAGGCTGGCCCTGAGCTCAGCCTCAAACTCCCATCACAGCAATCCTCCTGCCTCTGCCTCCCGAGTGCTGGGATGACAGGTGTGAGCCACCACGCCCAGCACTGTGGTATGTGGTACTGATTGCTGCTGGGGTGAGTCTCTATGCCCGGCACTGTTGTATGTGGTTACCTGGGGATCAAACCCAGGCCCTTCGCACTTGCAAGACAGGCGCCAGAACCACGGAGCTAAATCCCCGGCCCAAGATTCAAGTTTTGAATGCTTTGAGCTATCAACAGTTTCACAGTTCAAGAGCCTCTCCGTTCTAATCAGCTACCTAAAAAGAGTTAAATCAAAGCCTCAACTTCTAATCTAAATTGATAAAGCCAAAAGTTTTTCCATGCCAATCACAAGTCTTCTAAATGGCCTTACAATAAGGGATTATACTAGACCTTACTACAGGCTAATTTTCTTTTGAAAGATTATCAAGGTTCAAAGGCAAACTCCCCGATAAATGATAGTGCTTTCTCCCCAAAAGTGTCCTGGAAATTATACTGATACATGACTCTTGGCTGACACCACAACCTCTTTGTCGAACACTCATCAGAATTCTTGCAAGCCTGCTGCCCAGCTATTTTGTAGATACACAGACACCTTCCTCTTGTTTCAGCTTCATTTCCCCCTGAATCTCCTTTCTTGCAAGCACATCATTCCAACCTACAGCTAGAGACCTGGCCTGGCCTTCAGGCAGTACCTCAAGACTCAGAAATTTTAGGTGAAATTCATAGGAAGCAGACAGCTAACAAGTTCAGCTGTGCCCTGGCTGAGGCCACCGAAGGAGGAAGCTGAGGAGAAGGCCTGAGTGCTCCCAACCTTGACACTGGAACCCAAACCTGCCCTACCACCACCCCCAGAAAGAGGTTCCATTTACATGCAAATCCTAGAACAGGTACATCTATAGGCAGAGAAAGTCAGTTAGTGGTTACCCAGGACTAGGAAGTGGGAAAGGCTTGAATGACTCCTAACATGTATGGTCATTTATTGGCTGGTGATGAAAATGCTCTAAATTTAGATTGTGAATACAATAAAACTATTGAATTACTCCCTTTAAATGGTGTAGTTTATGGTTTGTGGATCATACATATATCAAAGATTTTTTTTAAAAAAGAGACATGAACTAACTGCAATATGTGAACTTCTTTTAATGGTAATCAAACTAAAAAATGTTTAAAAGCATTTGTAAGCCAAGTATGGCAGTCCATGCCATAGCGACGATAATCTGGGCTAGTCAAGAGCCTGAGGCAGTGCAAGCTGAGGCCAGCCTGGCAACGAGACAACATCCTGTTTCAAGATTAAATAAGTAGGGCTGAGGGTGCAGCTCAGCACACCCCAGATTCAATCTCCAGTACCACCAAAAAATAAATAAATAGGAATAAAGCCATTTTAAGAAAACATAAAAAGGCATTTATGAGATAGGGACATTTCAACAATGATGACTTGATGTGAAAGAATTTGGGTTTTTTTCACATGTGCCAATGACTTGTAGTTATATTTTTTGAGTGCTGGGATTACAGACATGAGCCACCACACCTGGCACTGTGGTGTGGTACTGATTGCTGCTGGGCATGAGTCTCCACGCTCAGTATTGTATGTGGCTACTGGGATCGAACCCGGACCCTTGCGCTTACAAGGCAGGTGCTGTAACCACTGAGCTAAATCCCCAGCCCATGCATATTATATAAATCTCCATCTTTATACTTTTTAAAGAGACTTCAAAAATACATGTGAGACATTTTACAAATGAAACAGCGTGGCAATTGCAACTAAAAACCATCAAGGTTGAAAAGGAAAACAAAATCATTGGTGCAGTGTGAATAATAGGTAAATAAAAGTCTGTAATACTAGCTAGACTGGTTGTATCTACATTTGAAATTCTGCAAAACATGTTAAAAGACAATAAAAACACTTTTAACATATACATATTTGTGTTTGGCATATGTTCTGAAGAAACTCACTTCAACAGGGATAAATAAGGTTATCCCAGTACTCAATACATACAATCTGGGGTTCTGCTCATGTTGTTAAATCGTGATGGTAGCATTAATTTGCTGTATCGTACTACTCTGCTCTCAATAAAGTTATTACCACCAATCAGAATATGATGTTTACATTTAATTATATGTCTCAATTATACACCTTATTTTAAAGAAGAAAACTAGTGTTAACCCACACTTCAATATGTCAGGTTACAATTATGGAAGAACACACTGTTATTCTTCAAAACTGAAGTATAAAAATTTGTGTGAGTTTTTCTTGCACTCTACAATTTCACTGTTTGTTTAATCTTCAGCCTGGTAAAATGTAGGCAGACAGAGGTATTAAGTCCATTTCTCTCCACTTGAATTTTACATAAGAACTCTACAGGAATACATATAGCTGAGGACAAGCCAGAAGGATTAATGTGGAAAAATGCTAGCCACTTTTCCACCTACATTTTAATTTGTCTCAGAAAAACCAAAGCAGAAAGATTTGAGCCAAAGAAAATGAGCCTGAGTTTAACCTTCTAGCATGTATAAAACATAAGGAGACTTGTGAAACTAATTCCTTAGAAGGCTACACTCCACCCTTGCTCTGACTGTAATATAATGAGTAAGCAATGTAACACGTCCCTTTAGAGCTACAATTTACCATTTCAAGCACTGTTTCAGCTAATAAGGTGCAGGGTCTACACCAGGTTCTCCCAAATTCCCATTTAACCTCTCTGAAACAACAACATAATTTTCCCAATGTCATTGCCATCTTTTTTCTGCATTTCTATTTGATAAGAAATTCCATCTCAGAGAAAAACAAACTGAAATCCCAGGAAGCTGTCGTATTCATTTTGAGTGAACTATTTTCTCAAGATGTTTACAATTACTTGTGTGAGAACAATGTCCGGGGACCTAACGTTCTCACCTGAAATGAAGGAACTGGGGTCTGGCTGAAGGGATCGAAACTGATTGACGTAGTACTCCCGCTGCTCTTCAGTTATCCTCCAGGGCTCATCCGGGTAATTGCTGTTGTTATCCTGTAGTTCTCTCTCCACTGAAAAGGACTTTAAAATGAAACGGAAATGCTCAGAGTGCCTGCCTTCAGTGAACTGAAGTAGAAAATTGAAACACCAATACAAGTTATTATGCATTATACTTAATTTTTCCCTCAAGAGAACAAATTTATCTGTATCATAACTAAAATGTAACTCCAACATAAACTGAAGGGTAGACATCAAGCTTTACACTTTTGTAGTCTTCAAAGCTGTTAACAGGAGTGTATATGAAATCGTGAACACTTGGTGAGGGATAAAAAATTTTCCAGTGTGATAGAGGATAAAAATAATCATTCTTCAGCTGTTCACATTTGATCCTTCTGATCAGACAGAAAAATAATTTAGATTCTTTTAAAACCTACTAGAACAGCACGATCTCTTTCTTCTGTTGCTTTCCCATTACATAGACCCATAAGTCACAAGTGCCAATTCATATCCTACGTCTCCAGGTCTTACTGGGTGGCAAGTCAAGGTCACTGACTAAGGCTGACGTGTAGCGGGGGATAAGGTAATACTTGGAGCTGAGCGATGAGAACAGATGTCAAGGCATCACAGTTAACCGGGTAACACGGGGTGCATCCCACCTGCCACTAGAGGGCAAGCATGTCAAGGGTGAAGATTTAAGTGCCCAGAAAACAGGAGAAAGCAGTACAGGAAAAAACAAAAGCTCTGTTAGGCTCTGGGGAAAGAGACAAAAATGATAAGGTGGAGAGGAGGAGCCAGGGCTCAGTCCCATCTTTTTTATCTACCTGAAGACTAAGGGGTTACTTGCAAGTGGCCACTTTCACAGAGCCAAGAGGTGAACATACAGAGGGAGAGCTTTTGGACAAAAGGAAACAAGGAAAGAAGGGAAGGGTATTACTGCCAAAAAGCCATCAAGCTGCCTGCCGCTGAGCATACTGCCAGGAATGAACCACGGGGAGGACAATCCACTCACAACCCCTACAAAGCACCCCCGTACACCATCCAGAAATTAAGGCTTCCCGAGAACGCGCCCGATCCCCACGCTGGAGGGGAGAGAAAAGGAGACTATAAATCTGGGGCTGACATCACCTTGAGATACCACCTCTGCGGTAAAACATCTGTCACCCTGACATCTGAAACCTCAGGAAAAATGGCATGAAATGATGCCAGGAGAACGGGTGCTCCCAGGAGTGCTGAGCGCGGGTGCGCTCGTGACGAGGCTGCCCCCCAAAGAATCAGGTCCTCTGGGACGGTCAGAGGGAAAGTCACACAGGCAAGCTGACAGCCGTGTGCTCAGGAACCAGTACGTGTCATGAGTAATCACTGTGTCACTTTCAGATTAGAGGAGTTTCTACTAAATGTGAACAGTGTTTTTAAATGTCCAGGAAGCCACTGTCTCATTAGTCAATACTTTAAATCCGTAGCATGCTTTGATGTTGAGGAAGCATTTTATACACCCTTACCTCATTTGAGTCTCTCAAGATATTTTCATTACCTTTTTCCCAGAGAGCTTGAAGCACCTACCCACATGTGTTAGGGAACCCTGCCAGGCAGTACATAATAGGCCCCTTTCTTTTGTTATTTTTTAGTGTTTTTTTTTTTACAGTACTAGGGATCAAACTCATGACATCACACTTGCGAGGCAGGCAGTGGTACCACTGAGCTATATCCCAGCCGCCTTTTTTTTATAATATCTATTCATAATCACATTTCTGCATACCTAGATTTTTTTAAACTGGATTTTTCTAAATTTTTTTCAAAAATCACATCATTCTAGTAACAAACAATATCAAGAAAGCAAAACAAATTAAAGTCAAGCTGAACCCCACCTGAAGGGCCACAAAACTCTCCAAAACACTGCCAAAGCCATGTCCTAGCAGCACTCCAATGAACCCAGGCAGCAGACAGGTGCTGAAGCAGAGCACAGGGCGGAGGGACACGGGCTGGGACTGGAGCAGATGACTGGTCAGATTATAACATGGAAAACTCACCAGACACCATCTTCCAGGTCAGCTCTGACAGAATGAGTGGAGAGCTGAGGAGCTGGGCAGAGCAGGACAGACAGGCGGATGTTTGTGAGGGTGAAGTGGCCAGAGACAGTTCAAAAGCTCAGCCCTCTCACTTTCCCGTGAATAAAGGCCCAGAAGCTTCCTGCTGAGCGTTGGCTTGCTGCGTTCCCTGCTTCTGAGATGGAAGCTACTGCTCCCCTGGGACACTCTTCCCTCCTGGTAATGCAGCTGCCTGTCCAGTTGCTGTTAAGGTCAGCACACGTCTGCTCTTTCCCCAATCCCACGACCATCTGCTCACTATTTCCTCTTCACGTTACTTCATGCTTGGGTGGCATCAAGGCCTCTCAGTAATCTCGAATCTGTTCTGAGAGCAGGAATCAGGAGTGGAGGGAGAGGGCGACTGATTCCCCTGCTAATGGCCTCCAGAGGTGACCTGCTGACTAACAAAACACTTCATCTCCTTACCCAGCCTTCAGGACCGCGCAATCCCGCTTCCTCCTCGCCCACTCAGCTCCCTCCTAGGGGTCACGCTCAGCAATTAGGGGTCACAATCCGCCTTCCTCCCAGCACGCTCTTCCTCTCATCCCAGCCTACCCATTCCTCAAGCCCCACTGCCTGGAGGGTTTTCCATGCATCGCCCATGCCCACAGCCACAACACAGGGCACAGCTGCCCATCCCCTCACCGTGCCACCATGGTGGGGCCAGCAGCCATGTACAGACCCGAGACCCATCTCACACTTGGTCCCGCCTAACAACTCGGAGTAAGCGTGGCACACATGCAGGGCGCTGGCCTTTGAAGTGCCCTGGCATGGGAAGCTCTTCCCTGGCAAGAAAACATACTAGCTGCTCATTCTTAGAGATGTAGATAAGAAACAGAAAGCTAGCAAGCAGAAAAATCAGAGAAACTCAACGGCTGTGCAACAGGGCTATGACACAAAAGGTCAGGAGGGACCTAAAGATATGACAGCCAGAATCAAAGTCCAGCAGTACCTGTGAGGGAGCCACAGAAGCAATACAGAGCAGGAGCTGGGAGCTGGCAGCTGAAGGTGAGTGACAGTGAGGCAAACAGGAAGCAACTAGGGCCAGGCTCATAATGGCAGAACAAGGAGCGACCAGCATGAACTTCACCTCTGCGGACCACCGACACGCTCCTTGACGCTCACTACTTGGATTCTGCTTCCCCTTCAAGAAAACTTAAGCTTGCAGGGAGAGTTAGGTCCTACTCCCCATGACTAAAAGGTTCTGTGATAGAGGGAGAGGGTATAGGAATACTGTGTAGTCATTTCCACTGAATGTGACAACCTACTGCCATCTCTTCCCCTGGCTTCCCACTGGGTATGTTACTGTTTGTGTATGTGCACACTTGTGCACGCACATGATGTGTATCCGTGTGTGTACGTGTTGCTTGCAATTGAACCTGGGGCCTCACACATGCTAGGCAAGTGCTCTACCATTGAGGTACACCCTCAGCATCAATGTATGTTTTAAACTGATTTAATAAACCAAGTGACTTGAGCATCTTTTAAAATTTTTGTACCTTTAGGGTAACAGTGGTAAATATAAAGAGCTTGAACATTGCAGTCTTAAGCATCTTCACCCAAGTTTCAACACAGAGGGCTATGGCCATATCAGATACTACTTTATCCTAAAGGCAGTCCCTTGCAGGTACATCACAGACATTGAAAAGTATGTCTTCTTATTGACAGGCTTCAGTAAATTCAGGGATATGTCTCATATTGTGACAGATACAGTCTTCTTAATGACAAGAAATGTAAGAGTATGTCTTATATTTTAAAGTTTGATATTTAGCAAAAGAAGTCACTGATTTTCTGTATTTAATCTATGGTGTGAATTTTATAAGAATTTTCAAGTTCCATATCTGAGTATAGCAAGGCTAAAGGTACATGGAAGGAACAGAAAATATTCCAAAGGCCATTAAGCTAAAATAGTCCAAATGGAAGCTGATCCACTACAAGAAGCAAAACCATTTAAACTTCACTGCATAAACAATAAGCCCCTCATTCATTCATCCACCAGATATTTATTGAACACCAACAATATCCCAGGTCTTTAGCCACAAGAGGCATACTAATGGGTAAACACATTCTTCCTCCCCAGAAGCCTAGATTCTATGAGGGGAAAAGATACATAAGCAATTCCAAAACAGTAAGAGATTTATTTTGATAAAGTATTATATAGCTTTGCTACATGAAGTGTGGCTTCCCCCTATATCAGCATCACCTGGGGACTTATTAAAAATACAGGCTCTCATCTAGAATACCAAAAGCTATTCTAGGCAACAAAGACAAGGTAGGGGTTATCACACTGCCCAACTTGAAACCATATTACAAAGCTACTATGATAAAAACAGCACAGTACTGGCAAAGAAACAGACCTAAGAATCAATGGAACACACCAGAAAATACAGAAACAACTCAACATACTCAGCCTCATCTTTGACAAAGGAGCCAAACACCCTCACTGGAGGAAAGACAGCCTCTTTAATAAATGGTACTGGAAAAGCTGGGTTTCAACCTGCTAAAGATTAAAACTAGACCACTATCTCTCACCATGCACTAAACTAAAATCAAAATGGATCAAAGATATAAATATTAAAACAGAAACACTAAACCTACTGGAAGATAGGTTAGGTACAACTTTTGAGACACTGGTATAGGGAAAGACTTTATGAGCAAAACCTCAGTAGCACAGGAACTAGCAGAAAAATAATCAGCAACTGGGATCTCATTTAAAAGATTCTGCACAGCAAGAGAAACCACCAACACAGTGAAGAGACAATACACAATGTGGGTAAAAAATTTTACCAGTTGTTCCTCAGACGAAGGACTACTATCTAGAATATATAGAGAACTCAAAAAAAATCAGACCTCTCAAATTTAAAGACCTAATCCAAAAATGGGCACCTGAAATTAACAGAGATTTCTCAGATGAAGTATAAACACCAAATAAACATATGAAAAACGCTTAACATCACTGGCCATTCAAGAGATGAAGATGAAAATACTGAGATTCTACCTCACTCCAGAAAACAATGGAGTGAGAAAAAATGGAGCTATCAAGAAATCAACCAACAACAAATGCTGACAGGGTTGTGGGGAGAAAGGAACCCTTCTCCATTATTGGTGATGTAGGCTGGTATAGCCCCTATGGAAATCAGTGCGGAAATTCCTCAAAAAAATAGGACTAGAAGTCCCATTTGACCCAGGTATTTCCCTGCTGAGTATCTTCCCAAAATAATTAAAAGCATCATACCACAGCAAAATACACATACTTATGTTTATAGAGGCACAGTTTGTAATAGCTAAATCTTGGAAACAGCCTAATGCCCATCAATTACTGAATAGATAAAGAAGATGTGGGGTTTTTTTCCTATAAAATGGAGTACTACTCAGCCATAAAGAGTGACAAACTAGAGGCCTTTATAGCTAAAAGGATACATATCAAGGTCATACTCTTGAATGAAACATATAGAACACACACATGTAAATACCAAACACTTTCTCTGCTGTGAAAAATTGAAAGTGTAAATAAGAATCAAAATGTATAATAGATAATGTAAAATAAGCAAAAGTCTAAGGAGGAGTAAGTGGGGAGGGAGCACGTAGGGGAAAGGAAAGAAAAAATGAAATAAGAAGAAAAAAACTAAAACAGTGTTCCCTATATATAGGGAGGGCTGGAAGGAAGCAAAAGGGAATGGGGAATAAAGAACAAAGATATATCATGTAAAGGTACAAATTCCCAATGATGAATGAGATCATAATGTATATCTAAAATATATCAATAAACTTAATTTTAAAAACATAGGCTCTCACAGCCCACTCCCAGTGCTGCAGAAAGTCTGTCAGGAGGGCCCAGGACTCTGATTTAACAAGCCCTCTAGGTCAAGCACAGGCAAATTTGAGAAGCAATGCCATAGGATATGCAGGGCAAGCAAGCCAATGGAATGGCATTTACAGAGATATTAAAAATATAGGAGAAAATGACCATCTCCTGAAAATAGCTCCAATGGACTACGGACAGACAAAATATGCTGCCAGTGCAGCATATGTGCTAGTTTACCACATCAAGCTGGTCCAGACAGACAGCAGGGCCCGGGGATAACAAGTTCAGATTATACCACGAATACACTAGGGAGCCACAGGTAAATATTACACAGGGCAATCAAATAATCTGAGTGGTAAAGACTAAAGTCAGGAAGACCAGTTGCAGCTGTATCCACAACCTGGGCCAGAAGTAAGGACTATGAGAGAAGAGCAGAGAGAAAGAGCTACATAGCCACGACCCACAGAAGGCCCAGTCCTGGTGGCTCAGCTCCCCCTCTGTCAGGATTAGGGGGCCACATCCCTGCAGGGTCCAGATGCATGAGACTGCTTCCTCCGAGCCAACTGAACATCAACCAGAATAGTCAGCATATCATTTGGGATAAAGATCTGAAAATTCAGTCACCTAGGAGAAAATGGCTACTTGTGAACTGAAGTCCCTGAAGTAGAAGCCAGAAACAGAAAAAGCTGTTTCTGCACACATCCTAAGAGGCCTCCCCAGTTCACTCTGACTCTGGTGGTTTTGCTGGCTGAGCAGATATTTGCTACTTAATGCCAATTTTGAGATCTGCCAATGTTTTTAAGAAAAAATGAGAGAGGGAAAGAGAGAGAGAGAGAGACAGAGGGAGAGAGAAGGAGAGAGAATTGTCCACATTTGTATGCTTAAGCTACATACATATGGTTTATTATACAGTTTCTGTAGACACAGAAGAATTAGATTTGCTTGTATTTAAAACATTCAACCTCTTGGTTTTGTTTCAAGTAAAATGCAAATATTTGACACTGCAAGTTATTATCTCTGGGGGAACTAGGCTGTTTATAATGAAAAAGACTTCAAGAGGCTCACTAAAATATAATACTATTGTTAAAATCCCAAAGGGTAACATTTACCCCCAAAGTACCTTAAAAATCAAGCAAAACTGAATAATATGAATTGCAAGGAAGTATTATCAGGGAGCACATAAAAAGGGTATGTCTATTGCTTCAACCATAGAACATTTCTGTTTAGAATATAATCCCACCCTGGAGGCACCATGTAAATGCCGTGGCCTTGGAGCCCAGCCATTTCACCTATGAGGATGGAGATCTTGTAACAATGTCTTTTTGATGCTTTTGCAAAAACAAACCATCTGGAGGAGCAAATGCTAATACTAAGGCCAAAGTGAGTATGTGAGGATGCTTCCCTAGCCAAAAATATTTGGGGAATATATTTAACATAGGATAATCACTGATCAAAGCATCATCTCAACAGGGAAAGTTGTGAGAAGACTCAATTATCCTAAAGAAAAAGGGATAACATGCTGGAGAGACAAACAAATATAAATCTGCCTAAAGAACGGCCATGGGAACTGGTCATTCATGAGGCTGAGAAAAGACGTCTGGGAGGCAAAGGACAGCAGTGCTCGTACATGTGATTATGGTAGACATTCTCCAATAATCACTTGGTATAAAGGTATCAGTGAGTGGCTACTCAGCCAACAATGACATTTGCTGCCCCTCCGTGAAGTTAGATGCAGTCACATGACTGGGTCATAGCCACTGAAATGTGAGCATCAATGACCCACAATGCTTCTGGGCAGAATTACTGCCCTGCAATGTTGAGATTGTAACAAAAAAGTAAGGAAACAAATTTTATATATATGGGGGGGTGGTAGGGTGGGTGGGGCTATGGGAAAAAATGAGAATTAAGTTGTGTCTTATACTGGTACAAATCCCCATTATGGAGTGCAATCATGATGTGTATATTTAATGTACCAATAAAGATTAAAAAAAAAAAAAAAAAAAAAAAAAA